>PVKN010004707.1:0-32775 GCA_004027915.1 Capromys pilorides
CTACACCATGCAGATTTTTCTGGGGTTGTCCCAGAGTGAACAGGACAGGTGACATTTTGCTAGGAACTGAGTCATTTGGCTGGATTTTTTCAGCCATGTCACTGCTTAGTAAACCTGTTTCAGGGGCTGTTTTTTAAGGGTTCCCAGCAGCAGCAGCAGCAGCAGCAGCAGTGCTCCTAATTCCTGGAACAGAACCCTCTGGCTTCCTCCTCCGATGCTGGGGACAGCGACTGTGACCTTCAGCCTGAGAGCCTGGCTGAATGTCAGGGCGCCCATCTGTGACCTGGGCTCACACCCCCGCTCGTGGGCCTGAGTGGGAAATGAGGTCACTGCCTCCACCTTCCTGGCGCGTGGGGCCACTGCTGCGACTTCTCGCGTGGAGCTGACCATTCCAGAACCAACAGCAGAGAACAGGGCGAATCCTCCATGCTGGGGAGACACGGGTCCGGGCTGCCATCGGAGAATCCAGCGGATACCTGGGTGTATACCCTCAGCAGGAAGAAACTCAGCACGTCTTTGTAAAAGGTCTCGATTTGTACCTGATATAGCGGTGCACAGCTGGAATCCCAACACTTGGGAGGTGAAGGCAGGAGGGTCTCCATAAATTGGAGGCCAGTCTGGTTCTAAAGGGAGGCCCTGTCTCAAAAAATGAGACAATTTATCATTATTCATAAATTTCAGTGACTTGGGACAAGCAGCGCTGGTTTTCTGAAGAACTGACTCGGAGGGCTTTCCACTTCCTACTGTACTGAGGTCCAGGGACATCTAAATTCCTGTTTACACCGGCACCTGAACCCTCTGCTTCCCACTGTGCCTGCATGTCTTAAGTCACACAGATATATGCTTCTGGGTTTCATTGCTCCTGTGTTGAAGAGCGGCAAAGCTCTCGTGGGCCCATCACGCAAATGCACAGTGGGATTTAATGCTGAGGCTGGCCGTGCTAACTGGCGATTTGAACACCACTGAGCAGAGAAGGTGTTACCTGAACTAAGCTCCTGGTGCTTTCTTTTGAGGCTGGTGTCAGTACTGTGCTTAGCTGTTGAAATCTTCTGTGTGGAAACTGGTGATCAACAACAGCAACAGCAAGATGTCGCCCTTCCAGCCCTGCACAGTACCTGCAGGAAGAGACTGGGGACAGCGGCCCTGGTTATGCAGGCATCTTGAGGAGCCAACTCTGGCACGAGGAGTGAAGGGCAGTGAGGGGTGTCCCCTCCCAGAGGCAGACCCCATCTGATCTCCTTAAGAAAAAGGGCTGTAGAACAGGAAGATGAAGATGTCTCTGTGTTACAGGGACTGCTGGGCGCTGACTTATTACACGTTTTGTGTATCTGAAAGGTAGAATCCATACACAGAGTGCTCCACCCAACCACTTCTGAATACACATTTTTTTCAGCTGCACATGGGACATTTTCCAAAATAGGCCTCATGTTAGTGCATAGGTCATGCTTAAATATATGCATGAAAGGTAGAATGACCTGTCTCCCTCCCTTTCCTTCCTTCTTTTTGCTTTAATGGCTGGAAGCATGCCTTTTAGATGTGGGAAGGGCAGCCAGGCCGTGCGGGGCAGCCAAGATGTTCAAGCAGCAAGCAGAGTTGGAGGCCTGCTTGGTCCAAGTCCGTCCCTTTTCTGTCTCTGAGAAGAAATGCCTGACATCCATAGTTAAAGTTTTTCTTTTTGGATTCAGTTTATAGGGGAAACAAGACGGGGCCCTCTCAGTGGACGGGGAGCAGAGAGAAGGAGGAGCTGGGGACGAGAGGCACCCTTCCAGGTGGCACCCATGGCCTCCTCTAGTGAGGCCCCACCTCTGACAGCACATTCAGCCTGGCCCTGTTCCAGGAGTGCATCCTGTGTGTGAGCAGTGCCCCACCATCTGGTCACCTTCACAGAGCCCCCGCCTGTGCACACAGGAGCCTCTGGGGGACACGGAGATGAAAGCCATGACAGCAGCCACAGGCCTCGAAGGTCAGTGGTGTGGCCTCTGATGTCATTGCCACTGCCAGCCCTGCAGACCCCCGGGCTTGGCATAGGGCTGGAGGGGCCTTTGGCTCCTGCAGGAGCCCAGCTCTGGACCCAGAAGCAGGTCAGGGAAGGCTGAGGCAGGATACTTCTCTGCTCTGTCCCTGAGTGCTTAGAAGGACACGGTGCTGGCCAAGGTCACTTCCTGATCATCTCTCTGTCACCATGAGGCACTTTTCTTTCTCCTGGACTTTTGAGCCTATCTTTGACACTGTTGAAAAGTGTAGCATTGGGTGTGACAGGCACATGCCTGTCATCTCAGCTACTCAGGAGGCTGAGGCAGTCAGATTGTAAGTTTGAGGCCAACCTGGGAAACTTAGTGAGAATATATCTTAAAATAAAACAAAAATAAAAAAGGGCTGAGGATACAGTTCAGGGGTAGGCACCTCTAATTTGTCTTATACTGTGAAATAGCTTTGTCTAGTACTGCAAAATCCTGATAAATAAGAATAAAAAATAACTAAATACACACATATACAGGTAGATAGAATGCACAAAACTAAAGGAAAGCTACTTATGGGTACAAAAACAGAGCACTAACTTTGCCGCTAACTCTATGGGCTTGCATGGTGTTTAGTTCCCCGATGAAGCTGTGAGGCAGGGCCTGCAAGTCACCGCAAAACAGATGAGAATCCTGCGCTGCAGATGTGATGCGGCTCCACACACAGCTGCTCCTCAGCAGCTGGAGCCCGGCGCCAGGTGATAGCCCTGCACGCACAGACACACAGCAGCTGGGGGCAGAAGAGAAAGGAGGCGACTGGTGGCTCTGGACTTCCCTGCCTTGTGGAACAGGAGGGTGGCCTCCTGCGGAGGGAGGGAGGGAGGGAGGGCCCCCAATATCTCTCCAGGGTGTTGACATTCTGCAGCCTTCAGGGATGTGCTCGAAATAAATGCTGTGGGGTTTCTGAGACCCAGAAAGTGCAAAATGAAAATAAACCACGCTGGGCAGAAAGCGGAAGCTTCACTCATAGGTATCTTTTTTTTTTTTTTTTTTTGTACTACTGGAAATTGAACCCAGGGCCTTCCCACCAGGCTACATCCCCACTCCTTTTTATTTTTAGGTTTGAGACAGGCTGCTCAGGCTGGGCTTGAATTTGTGATTCTCCCGCCTCAGCCTACCAGAGTGTGGGGATTCTAGGTGCACGCCCATTTCACTTACTCCCTCATCCTCGCAGCTTTCTGTGGCAGCTCCAGAGCCCGCTTTCCTCAGGACCCTTAGCTGCACGGCCCTCCTTGCCTTGATATCCTAAATGGGTCAGAAACATTTCCCTTTCTTGGTCATCTTGACTTTGGGGAAGACCCAGAAGTCAACTGGTGCCAGGTCTGGTGACTGAGATGGATAAGGCCATAGTGTCATTTTATTTTTGACTTTTTTTTTTTTTTTTTTTTTTTTTTTTTTTTTTTTTTTTTTTTTTTTTTTTTTTTTTTTTTTTTTTTTTTTTTTTTTATGTAGTAGGTACAGCATCTCACTACACAGCCTGGCCTAATAGTGATCCTCCTGCTTTCAGTCTCCCCACTCGGGGATTACAGGTGTGTGTCACCATGCTCGGTCTCCACTGCCCGCACGGAGTGCCTGATGGCAGGGCCAGTATGGCATGTGGTGCTGGGGATGGAACCCCAGGCCCTGAGCTTGCCCAAGCAGGCACTTGGCCGACGGAGCTATCTCTCCATCCCCACAGCGTCTCATTTTTGTGAACTGCATTTCTGTGGGGTGCTCTCGGCAGCAACATGCACTGTGGTTTTGGTCGTACCAGGTGCAGACCACCCCAGGAGACAGGACTCCTCTACCAGTGTAGGAAGCAGCCAGGAGAAAAACAGAAACTGGCAATGGTGCGGGGGGAGTGTGTGAAGTGAGGGGGATTTTGAGGGGATTCATGGCTGCATGTGTGTTACCATGTAATGCTCTCTGTGCATTGCTTGAGCAGCTCTTGCCTGGTGAGTGCTGCTGACATCAGACATAAAGAACTGACCCATGCCAGGGCCTGGTGTCGCCTTAGGCGGCAGGGCTGGGATGGCTGGGAGGTAGGTGTCCTGTTGGCTCCACAGAGGCCTGTGGCTGTCTCTGCACAGGTTAAGGAGTGCAAGCGGAGCCAGGGCCTGGCCCCTGCAGGTCACTGTGCCTGCTGCTGCGGCCTGCTGGGCTGGCCTGGCCCTGCATCCCTTCTGGGGGTAGGACCCAGGTCCCGGGAGGACACGCTCTCCATTTCTCTGTCCCACCCAAGCCTGCTGCTCTCTCCGCTCCCATCCCAGGTTCTGGGCATCAGCTCTTTGCCCCAAGAGGTAGAGGAGAAAGTGGCCCTGCTGGGGCACTGTCTGTGTCATACACACTGAGGACATTGTTCAAGATGATGCCACCTCTGGAACAATATTGGTTCTGTTGTGCTGCCAAGGTTTCTGAGTCATCTCCTGGATGGCTCTGCCTGAAGAACCTCAGCCTGCTTCGGACAGGTTACTGGGCCTGAGGTCCCTTGCAGGAAAGGATCCCAGTAGCTGCTCCTCACGTCCCCAGTCCCTGCCACCACCCATAGCCAGGGACGGGGCCCAAGAGGCTGTTCACCTGGGCACCAGGGGCAAAGTTCTTCTTTCATTGAGCTGGGACTGAAGTCCTGTTTCACACTTGCACGGCTTGAGGGAATGTTTCCCAAAGCAGCAGTGTCTTTATCTTCCCAAGAGTCTTTATCCTCCTGATGCCTCTGGTGAGCGTGCTTTTTTTTTTTTTTTCCCTAGTAGCTGGGATTGCAGCCAGGGCCTGCGGCCTGTGTTATACATCCCCATCCTTTTTTAATTTTTATATTTGGAGACAGGGTCTCACCAAGTAGTGGAATTGCCCAGCATGCAGGGCTTGCACCTGCGATCCTCCTGCCCTTCTGCCTCCTGGGGCGATATCTGGGGACTGATTCAATACAAAATTGTCCTTGTCACTTGGGAGGATCCTTTGTCCTTCCCATAGCCTCCAGAGTTCTGATCCGAGAATATTCCTAGGAACAAAATCAGAGTTGTGTGCCACACGCAGAAAGCTGGCTCAGGAAGGAAAACTGTGGTTACCTTGGAAAACAAGAATGTGTTGCAATCCCAAGGCTCTGAGGAGTCTGTTTGTGCAGGGATTTTCCTGGGAGCCACACGAGGCAGGAGGACAGCTGGGAAGGAGGTGGTCCTTCCAGCCACGAAGCTGGCTGGGCTTAGAACAGGTTCTTTGCAAGTTGTGAGAATGATTAAGAAACTCAAAGCTCACTCAGACACTAGATTGTCCGCTAAAGCAGTTTGACCATGGCTGAAGTGGACAATCAAATGTGCTTGAGTTTGAAGTAACTAAGTCAATATAGAGCGTATATAGAATTTTACAGGATTAATAGCTAAATTTCCCCCTACTTTTCCTCACTCACAAGATTTTGTTGCTTTGGTTTTGGTTGCTTGAGACAATGTCTTGCTGCCTAACCCAGGCTGGCCACACTATGGAACCCAGGCTGGCCTTCAACTCAAGTGATCCTCCTGCCTCAGCCTCCTGAGTGCTGGGACAATGAGCGTGCACCACCACCCCTGGCCCAAGAGTCTCATGAGTGACTGCTTAGTTTCTCGGCTTGTCAAAGTGATGAAATGGATGGACAGCACTTGGGGCAGTGGACTGTGAAGTTAATGTCGGTCTCACCACTTCCTCCTGCCCCTCTGACTTGCTGTGTGATATCGGCCCGAGTGTTGGCCTCTCCTGGCCCCAGGTTCTTTGTCTCTTAAAGTAGAACACTACCTGTCAGCTGCCACGCCACGTGGGGAGCACTGAGAGGACTGGGCCAGCCCTTGACAAGGAAGCAGAGGCTTGGAGACCTCAGACTCAGAGAGCACTGAGATAAACAACCCGCTTCTTCCCCAGGCCTCAGATTTTGGCTCCTTTTCAGGGCTGATGTTTGTCATCTGCGAAGCCAGGCTGGCTTGGCCTGTGCCTCGAAAATATTGAAGGCAAATATTAACTCAAGATAATGCAATACGGGCAGCGCAAAGGCCAATTAACCCAGGGAAAAGAAAATAGCACCACATTTTAGAACGACGGCACTCGATCACTTCCAGAACTGCTCATAAATTCTCCTTCTGTGGCAGCAAAAATATGCCGGAGGAATGAATGCGGGGGCGTCTCGGTCCAGCTCTGCTGTGGTGTCCGATCCGCGAAGTGTCCCCTTCACTAATAATCCTTGTGGCTGATAAGGCGCTTGAAAAGGGGAGGAAATTGATGGCTGGTTTGGTGGAGCAACACTGGCTCCATGGCTCTGGCTCCTTGGGCTGTGCACCACCTGTCTCCAATCAAACTGTCCAATTATAAGAAACAATTGTTTTCTTGCTTTCTGGGAAGGGGAAAAATTCATCCAGCAGAGGCCTGATTTCTAAATGCTTTTTTTTTCCTCTTAAAAGGGAAAAGAAAAAAAAAAATCCCAACAACAAATCCAAGACCTCAATCACGTGCTGGGGGAGAAAGTGTCTCCCCGCCCGAGCGACTTGCAAAGTTCAAGAAGGAGAATGTTGCTGTCTCCACGCTTCACTGTTTTTGCCCACCGACACCTGATCTGTAATTACCTCTCTAATAACGTTATTAGCCATTCCGAAGAAAGGATCTTTCCTTTAACATGTGAGGCGGTAATTAAAGGCTATGAATTTCACAGGTGAAATCTTGCAGAATGCACTAGTTGGAAGTCAAAGAATCCAGGCACGCACCTTTACATAATTACACATTCTTCTCCCAATAAAATCTTGCATTTGAAACAATGAAATGAGGGCGATGATACAATGTGTCTTTTCTTGAAAGATACAATACTACTACGTATCATACCTTTTCTTTTGAGAAGATATTATGTATGGTATCTTTTATTTTCTTGAAACGCTAATTTGACTTGCCACCAGAGACTTCTCTGAAATGGTTAAAATAGCAGCCTCCAAGCTGGAAGGCTCAGAAGGCGCCAGTCACATGCAGGCATCACATCCAGTGCAGGCAGCAGGGTAATAATTACAGCATTTGCTTTGCTCTGGCAGGTGATATTTTAATGCAAGCAACCAACAAACTTTGCTTGATGCGTTTTAGATTTATCATCTGTTGAGCTTTTCTTTTTGGAAATAAAAATACGCCCTAGGGTGTGATTCAGTTAAACTACCCTCCCCAGTAGAACTACCAAGGGAACGGTTCCACTCTAAG
Source organism: Capromys pilorides (assembly GCA_004027915.1). Lineage (NCBI taxonomy): Eukaryota > Metazoa > Chordata > Mammalia > Rodentia > Capromyidae > Capromys > Capromys pilorides. Next base: position 7,191 of record PVKN010004707.1, read on the forward strand.
GAGTTCTCCCATACCCGGCAGTGTGGCTTTGGAGGACGCTGCTCTCTTCCCGGAAGTCACCTCTGCTGGAACGTATGGGGCCACCTGTTGGTATCCTGCCCAGCTCTGAGTGGCCCGGAGGAGTGGTGGGCTTGTCCTTCTGCCTCAGTCCGGTGTTTTGTGGCCTTGGGGCTGACAAGGATGACCTGGTGCTTGGGTAAAATGGACGATGACGAGACACAGTCCTGCTTTGTTCCTGGCTATTTGCTGGGTGTCATCAGAGTCCTTTGTCCCATCTGTGTTCCCTAAGGAGCAGTGTGCCTACGACCTTCTGATTCTTTTGCTCTAATATGTCTGGGGGACCTCATGTCCTCCTGTCATTTCTGGGGTGACCTATGAGGCAGATGCTCTGCTCTCTTACCCCATGGAGAGCTTTAGGCAGGATGGGGGCTCCAGAAAAGGGCTCCCCTGAGCAGTACCGTGCGTGTCCACCTACACACTTGGGCCTGACCTAACCTTTCCGGGGCTCATTTCACTTGCCAATTGGGATGAAGCACAACCAGTAAGATGCTTCCTGGCACTGCCAAGGGTGACTGCAGTTCAGCGTCCTCCAGCCTGGAGCCTTTCCTGAGCTTGTGCAGGACAGAGAAGTCTGCTGTAGGCAAACCCTAGCTCTGCGCAGCCAGCCTGGCAGCCATCTGTGCTGGCACAGAAGAAAGTCAGTGAAAATGGGCTGAACTCTGAACCTCGGTTCTCGGTTGCTGTGGCAGGACTTCACGTGCCCTCTGGCCTTCAGCGGCAGCTTTGGTGGTGACACAGAATTAGTGATCTTGTAGAGCATATTGTAGATGAGTTCCGCTGCCCTGGGTGTCACACTGGCCGTCTTGCTTGTGTCTTTCTCTGCCACACCCCTTGCTCCTATGGCTGACGCTGCCATCTGCCTAGCTGTGGGAATCGCCAGGGTGACCAGGGTTCTTGGCCGGCAGAAGGCCTTGGATCACATCTCCCTCCTCTGTGGCCTGAACTGGTTTGTGTCTCTATTTCTCCCATGGAAACTATGTTGCACAGTTCTCACAGTGAGGATCGTGAAGGTGAAGTAAGAATGGGACACTGAGCATCCCGGGACTATGAGATTGTCCTCAGCCACCCCAGAGCCTTTTCTCTTTCCATCCTCTGATGCAGACTCTACTGAGTGGAGATGGTCCTCTGGCCCCTCAGTTGCCTGGGATTGCTGGCTCCTCACTGCGGTCCCCAGGGTCCAGGCTGTCCCTGTCCTCCCTGGATCCCAGCTTTCTTCTGAGATGGGCACCCTTCCTCCCCCACCAGGATGACTGCAACCCAACCGGTGTCCCCAGCAGCTCTTCCCATCTCCAGTTCTGTGTCACCTTGGGAGCCCTGGAATTTCAGGGAGCTTCCCATGGGCAGGGGCTGAGCAGCCTGGACCTTGGTCCTGCACTTGCCCTGAGGCCCTGGGGCATCTCCTCCTGATGGTGCAGGTTCGACTCCTTCTTTACACCGCACTACTTAATTCACAAGGGTGAACTTCAAATACTGCCGATCCACCGCTTCGGGTGACTTGGTGACTCAGGGGATCATTGTGGGCAGCGGGGCTTTCCAGCAGCCTCGTTAAACGAAACCACACATCGACCTCCCGCCAGGCGACCTACTTCTCAGTTCCTGTGGGCTCCACATCCATCACTGTGAGCTCGATGAGGCCAGGCCACTTCTCTGCCAGCACTGGATGGGAGAAAGGAACCGAAAGGCGATGACTGGCCCAGGCCCTGAGGTCTGCCTGAATGTCTAGGGCCCTTCCTGGTGTGGGACTTCTGGGACTCGGCTGTGCCTCCCTGGAGTTCTGATTTCCTCCCAAGGAGGCTGTCTGGACTCTCTGGGATCTTGCAGCAGCTCCGGCTGAGCCTCCCAATCAGAATGAAAATCTCCTGCAGTTCTTCACTGGGTGCTTTGGGTACACTTCAGAGCCAGGAGCATGTTGAGTCTTCTAGCGTCACCTAATTACATTTTCCAAGAGGGCAGCGGGTGGCTGTAGGCTGCAGCTGGAGTCTGCCGAGCACCACACTTCTTCCACACCTCTGCAGAAGCCTCCCATCTCCAAACAAAACAACAAAACAGCAACAACAAAAATAAACAAGGCAATCAACAGAGGCAGTCAGTGGCAATGCCTTCCTAGAAAGCTGCATAACAAGAGCCTTAAGTGTTCTCTGTCTTTATTTTTTAGTTTTATTTAATTACTAGAAATTAAACCCAGAACTTTTGCACTGAGCTATATCCTCAGCTTGTTTCCTTTTTCTTTTTAATTTATTTATTTTTTTAAATTTAGGATAGGGCCTACAGGGTCTCACTACACAGACTGGACTTGTAGTGATCTTCCTGTTTTCAGCCTCCCAAGCCCTGGGAGTGCAGGTACATGCCACCAAACCCACTTTAAGTCACCTCTCAGCGCACCTCAGGAGTGGGGCTGGCACAGCACACCAGAGATTGAACCCCAGTCCCTGCTCCTGCCTAAGCAGGTGCTTTAGTTCACTGAGCTATCTGGATGGCCCTTTTTAAAAGTTTTTTTAAAGGCTAAATTTTCTTCAGTTGTTAGGTTGCCCAGGCTGGGTTCCAAGAACCTGGACCCTCTTGCCTCAGACCCCCTGAGTCCTGGCACTGCACTCCTGCACTTGACCATGTTCCCTGATTTTTAAACATTTTAAAAAAACTTTTATTTATTTATGCTATGGCCAGCTCAGCCTGCTCTGGGGGTGGGGCTGGCGCAACATGTGGTGCCAAAGATCAAACCGCAGTCCCTGTGGTTGCCTAAGCTTGCCTAAGCAGGTGTTTTAGACCACTGAGCTATCTCGCTGACTCTGTTCCCTGACTTTTAATGCATAGGATTTTATTCTCAGGCAATAGTCAGCTTTGCGAAGATCTATGTTCAAGGATTTTCATTTAAAAATTGAATTCATTAATGTATATATGAATTAGAAATTAACAGCACTTATTACCAATACGGAGGAATAAACACATAAATTCTGGTATTTACACACAATAAAATATTTTAAAGCTCTTAAAATTCAGTTAAAGAGGAGTTAATGATAGAGGAAGAGGTTAATGTTGTAAAATTAGGCCAAAACCACTGAATATAAAATTGTAGCTATAGTGTAATCTGATCATGTAAAAACATATCAATGGATGTGTATTGATGATCAATATCTCAAGAATCAAAAAGGGTCGGTGACAGAGCCGTTTAGCACCGAGGTCCCATGAGATTCTAGTGATCCACAAACCTTCTTGTCACCAAGTAGCAGTTGTGTTATTGCACGAGGTGCATTGAGAATGACAGCAAATGGTTATTATCTTCAGAAGGATCATACCAGTAAGAGTCACGTTTCCACGGATCTCCTCAGAGGCACTGCTCTTGTCAAGCACAGACTTGTCATTCTTCATGTTAAGGACTTCAGGAGCTCACGTATGCAGCACATAATGACTGCACGCCTCGTGGGGCCCTGGTGGGCACGCGTAGCGCATGTGCATTCTTCCCGGGTACCTTCCCCTCCCCCCTCCATCGTCCTCGCCACTTCCTGCAGCAGCTCTGCCGTCCTCTTTCCTGAGGGTCTTTGCTGCGCTGTCCTGGCTGTCTCGGCATCGTGCATGGATTCCCATGTCTCCTTTCATGGTCATTTTGACTCTGGGGAAGAGACAGATGTCACACAGTACTGGATCAGATGACTGAGGTGGAAGAGAGGACCCAGCATTGTGTTTTTGCAAGCTGGCCTTTTGTGGGATGTTGCGCAGCAGCAGCATCCACTGTATCTTTGATCCCACCTAAAGGTGGAGACCCCCAGGAAAGAGGCCTGCAGAGCTGCTGTAGAAAGCAGCAAGGACGATGGGGGGAGTGTGTGCAAAGTGAGGGGAGAAACCTGGGGGGAGATTCATGTGTCTTTTACTGAAATAATGTTCTTAATTTAACACTCATTGTCTGTTCTGGTCATCTCCATAGCTGAGTGCCCTGCTTGCGGGCTGGTGTTGGAAAGCCTGCCTGCACACAGATCCTCCTCCCCTGCGACGTGTGCGCACTGGGACTGCTAATAGCGCACAACACAGTCCTGCATTGCACGGGCTTGAGACCGGGGGCGGAGGCCGCTCTGTGCAGGTTGGCACTGGGGTGCCTGAAGATCAACCAAATCAGCTACCGGGCTCAACTCAGTGATTGCGGACTCAGAGCTCGGCAGCTGCCAGGTGAGCACCCGACTGAGCCCTGAGCCCTTTGGGGGGAAAATGCAGCTGCTGTCACGCAGCCTGGCTAGAAGGGAGGGCACGAGGGCGAGGGGCACGCTGGTTGCAGGAGTTTGCTGGGGTCCTACCCCCCCCCCACCCATACACTAGGCAAGGCAGGCAGGTGGAGCCTAGTACAAGGCCAGGTGCTAATTGTTTTACAGCAGGAACCGAGCTCAGTCTAGGTGGTGCTAAGGAGGTCTCCATTTCAGCAGAGATATTTTGTAGGCTTTCACTAGTGTTATCCAGTAAAGACATTAACTGTCGTGGAGCCACTGAACTCTGCTTTGGGAGGGACTGACAAGCAAAGAGGGCACAGCTTCCTCCTCATTTCCTAGGCAGACTTGCGTTGCTCTGGCAAAGCCCTGTCCAAGCTTGCACACCTGCAGGCTTTCTCTTTCATTGCGAAATCAGCTCCTCTCAACCCTAAGGGCCAGTTTGGTCAGGTGACACCACCGAGTGGCCCAAAGAGCCCCAAGGTGCTCAGGGCTGGGGTGTGGCTCGTGGCCTTAAGGAGTGGTGAGGAGATCAACTAGGATGCTGAGTCACTAAGCGGCCCTGGTTGGGCTCGGATTTGTGATTCTCCTGTCTCAGCCTTCCAGAGCTCTGTAAGATCCTGTCTCAAAACATGAATAAAAAAGAGAAGGAGAGGAGTCAGATCATTGTGAAGGCCCTGGTTTCGATCTCCAGTATGGCCCCCAAAAAGCTGTGGAAATAATTAAAGCTCATAGTTTAGTTCACCCAGTAGAGTGAAAATATCATTGCAACTGAAATTGGTAGAAAATTATGAAGATTTTTCATACTAAGACTGAGAGCTGGTGTGCTCTTTATGCTTGACCCGTCTAGTGTGGCCTGCGCGCATGTGTCCAGGAGCTGCTGGGTCAGGAACACAGTCCTGGAAGTCACACACCATCCTACCTAGTATTGTATCTCCTGCACCTGCAAAGCAGTAGGCCTTGATAAATACTGAAGTCTCTCCTTCCCCTGTTCCCCTTCCTCCCTGCTCCTTTTCCTCTGTTCTCTCTCTTCTTCTCCCCTTCCTTTCTTTTTTTTCTTTTTCAGTGCTGGGATTGAACCCAGAGCCTTTGCACTGAGCTAAATTCCCAGGCCTTTTTAATATGCTATTTAGAGGCAGGGTCTCACTGAGTCCCTTAGTTGCCCAGGCTGGACTGGAGGCCAGGGGCCGAGGCTGTGCTACGCAGCCCCACGTGCAGGGGCCCGCTCTGTGTAGGTTCACACAGTGACGCTCACACGGTGCACAACTGCAGGGCACAGCTCAACTGTGTGGCCTCTCAGTGCTCAGGATGCAGAGCTCAGGTGGGACCCTGACTGAGCCCACCTGGCTAGAAGTGTGGCATGATCCTCTTGCTTCAGACTCCCTGAGTGCTGGGACCCAGTGCCCACTCCTGCCACCTATGGAAGGGGTCTTTCATGCACAGAGGCGGGGGTAGAGCAGGACTCTCGGAGCCGCATGTGTGCATGTATGCGTGTGTGCATGCTTAGTGACTCAGGGCTCTGACTTGGCCTGTGGCCCTCGAGTTGGCTGTGCTAGCAGATGGCCTAGACAGAGCCCTTCTGCATCCTGTGTCCTGGTTTCTCATCTATAAAGGACCTGCCATGTCTGTCTTCAGGGGTCAGAGCAGGCTCGTGGCAGGAGGACAGAAACTGTGGCTTGGGTGACCCCCAGTGCAAGAAGCAGGGATGGCTCTGGCAGCAGGGCCTTGCAGCCCCTGGAGTGTGGTGGCCATGGGTCACTTGGCAGCTACAGGATGCCCCATGGGGATTGGTCTTGGGGGCTCCCGGAGTAAACTCTGTGCTTCCCTTTGCCACTGTGGTCGGGAAAATCCTGTCTCCCTTGGGCGCCGTAAAGAAGGATGGGTGCCAGGTGTGGTTGGTGCCCTTGCTTTAGGAATCTGGCCTTCTGCAGCACTGAGGGTGGCTTTTGCAGAAGGGTGTGGTGGCCCTTTCTCCTGCTGGCTATGCTTGGACTCGGGTTCTGCATGGACACCCCTGGACTTCTCCCCTTAAACAGACCAACTTGAAATAGCTCTGTTGAGAGCAATAGAAAGTGAACATTTCCTAATCATAACCTAGTTTTAAAAATGAAAAATGGGCAAAATGAGCCAGGCATGTAGTGGTATTAAGAAAAGCAAAGGTTAACTTAATTTAAAAAAGAAAAAAACCTCCTTTGTGGTAGCAGGCAGGAAGTGAAACAGTTTTAAATGGCAAACATTTCTCAATCATTGAATGCACCAATAATCCTGGCATTCTTTCTCTTTTGTCCTCTTAAAGTAAGAGAGTGTCCAGGCCTAACTCAGGCAGATGGGAGGAAGACTTGGCCCCGGTCTCGAAGCCCACGGAGGCCTGGGCCCTGCTCCTGGAGCTCTGCGCTCTGCTCCAAGTCATGAGAAGCCCCAGGATAGAGATGACTAAAGAGACCAGCTCCAGTTCTGCTGGATCTCAGGGGAACCTGGGTCCCCCAGGGGCGGACTGCGGACTACTCTTTGGTACCACTTTTCTCTCTGGTGCCTGCACATCTGTCCCGCTGCATGCATTGTGCTTGTGAGTTTTCTTTGTTAGCCTGCATGTCCATTGGCAGGGGCTGGAGGTGTCCCAAGTCCCACAGGACACATTTGCTTCTCCTACCAGGCACCGTTGGCCTCGTTTCTGCTGCAACTTGAGTTCTTTACACAGAAAACAAAGACACAAAGGAGGAACAGTGGCTAGTTCCCTGAAAACAAAAACAAAATCTACGCTTACTTGTTGAGCACCAACTCAACAGAAGTGGGCCGGGGAATTGAAGATGAATGTCACCGGTAGACTCCTGCTTAGTTGCCCTTCTTTATTTTACTTTATTATTATTTTTTTTTAGTTGCACTTTTAAAGATTTAGTTATAGATGTCAAACAGGATATGACTCAGGGAGGTGGTCTGTAAAGGATCCTTAATTGATCGAAACACACAAATCTACTTGCAGATCTTTAAGGAAATAGGTACACTGAAAAGATACCAATGGATTTTAATCAGAAATAAAAATGGTGTCAGATGGAAGCATGTTGACTTAGGTTGAAGGGTCCTCAGATACTATGACTTCAGTGTCTTTCCTAGAGGTTCTTTTTTCTGGACATGGGGTCTTGCTGCATAATTCAGGCTGGTGTTGAACTCACTAGGTAGCCCAGGCTAGCTGAAAACTTGGGCCACCTTCCTGACTCAGTTTCCTAAGTGCTGGGATTACAGATGTGCACCGCCAAGCCTGGTTTCTTAAGAATTCTTAGGATGGTCTCAGCAGTGTTGTGTAAGGCGGTCGGGGATTCTGGGCTTCCAGCGACATCATGCTAAGCTTCTCTCTGGCCCTTTGCACCTGGGACATCTGCTCTTGAACGACCCAGGGCCAGGGTTGGTTTCCCGTCACCCGATCCTACCTCTGGCTCAGCTGCCTTCCTAATGTCTGTCTCTCCCATGCCAACTTCTGGAGTGTGCATACCCCAAGATCCTCATCCCCTCCCCGCCTCAGCAGCCTCACAGGGCTGGGATGCAGTGGCTGAGGGAGCACCGTGCAGCACTGCCCTTGGGCTGACATTGTTGTTGGGTTCGTGGGTGGTGTCCCTCATGCTGGGTGCCCAGTCTTCCCACTTGTCTTCCTTTTTTCTCCCTAAAGCAAAACACGAAGCCAGGCTTCTGCCCTTGTAAAAGGCTGTACTTCTGGAGACTACTGAGGGCGCTGTTTGGAGGCTGGCAAGGTCCCCTATGTCCCTGGGGAAACTCCTCAGAAGGGGGTTGGCAAATGTTTCTGCAAATGCAAGGGCTTGCCCTAGGAGTTCAGTGAAGAGGGCATTGTGTCTTTCTGTCTTAATTTCAATCCTTTGCATTGTCGTTTGTCTGGCGGGGAACAAAGCAGATTGAGGAAGCTTGCCTCCCCACCCCCCAACTCCTTGTAGCCAGATATCACTTGGGATTTTTCCCTCGGTAATATTTTCTGCTTAAATGTACTTGAAACAAGCTCTCTGAGCAAGAGAAAAGGCCTGTGCACCGCAGGTCCCGCAGCTAGGTGAGCAGCTGGCAGCCGTTGCTCGGCTGGGGCTGTGCTCATTTTAAGGAAGTATCTTTTCGTTTTGTTTTGTTTTTAAGCCCTGACAATGAGAGGCTGCTCTCTCAGGTGGAGCCATTGTAGAAATGCCATAAACAAAGGCCACTTGTGGAGCTTTGCGGAACTTCTCTGGCTCCCACTTCTACAGAAAGTGCTCAGAGGCCGATGCCTGGCCTGGTGAAATGGCTTCCTTGTTTCAATACTTCTGATGATTCTAATACGCATCAGACCTGTGACTCTGAGCCTGATAAAGCCCAACGTTTAAAGGTAAGTTTGTCATCACAACCCCTGGTTTCAGGAACTAAGTCCTCACTCTCTGCCCTATGAGCCCTTTCAAAATACCCATTGTTCAGGGATCCAGAAGGCTGAGGGTATTGGGAACTGTCTAGGAGGTGGGGACATCAGAGGAGCAGGACTGGCGCTGTTGCCATGGAGACTGTCCATCACTGGAAGAAGCCTGCTGGGAGGGGCTGGGGCCAACAGTCCATGGGAACATTACCTGCTTTCAACAATTTGTGGACACTAATGCCCCTGTGGGTTGGTCTGTCCTTCACCAGTGAATGCTTGGTTGCTCAGTCTCCTTGAACTAAACTAAAATCTAAGTGGATCAAAGATCTAGCTCTCGGGAGGCTGTAAACAGGCAGATCACTGAGAGTCTGATTTAGTAGTGAGACCCTCTGGAACACCCTGTAGACCCTTCCCTAAAATACACACACACACACACACACACACACACACACACACAGAGACACACATACATACACACACACAAGATCTAAATATAAAAGAGAAACTCTTAACCTGCTGAATATAAATCAGGCAAAACTCTGGAAGACACACATGTAGGTGAGGTTCTTCCAAATAGAAAGAACTACAAAAATTAGACCTTCCCCCATGAAATGTGTGATTAAAAATGGGCAACTGAAGTAAAAACACTGGCATGGAAAAATATTCAGCATCTGTGGCCATCAGAGAAATGCAAATGGAAACAACTCCAAGATTCCATCTTACCCCAGAAAGAATGGTGAGTATGGAGACATCAAATCATGACACATGCTGGTGATGCTGTGGAGAGCAAGGGCCCTTCCATGTTGGCAGGGGTGTGAAGTAGTGGAACTTCTGTGATACTCAGCATGGTGCTTCCCCAAAATCCTAAAGTTAGGATTCCATTGGACCCACCTGTTCCTCTTCTAGGTGTCTTTCTGAAAGAGTTACAGATGTCACGCAACACTGATCCATGCACACTCATATTTACATGATTTTTTTTTTTTTTGGTCTTTTTGAGACAGGGTCTTGCTATGTAGTTCAGGCTGGCCTTGAGCTCACTTTTTGTAACCCAGGCTGGTCTTGAACTTGCACTGATCCTTCAGCCTCAGCCTTCTAAGTGCTGGGATTATAGGCACGTGCCACCACACCCGGCTTACACACTCATGTTTACAGCAGTGTAAACCATAGCTAAATATTGGAATCCACCTACATGTCCATTAACAGAAGCTTGGCTAAGGAAAATGTGGTATTTGTGCACAGTGGAGTATTAGTCTGTGATTAAGAAGGATAAATTAGAGTCATTTACAGAAAAATGAATACATCTTGAGAGCATACATATGCTACTAAAAATAAGAATTAAGAGAAAGAACATTCTATTTCTATAATTGTGCCAATTTCTAAAAAAAAAAAAGAAAAAGAAAGAAAGAATAGAAAAGGGAAGGTGGACACTGTAACTTCCCTTAAGAAACACAGCTCACTTGTGCTTCCTGGAGATTCCATAGCGCTGAAGGATTCTCAGAACCTGAGACGAGCTGTGAATATGCAAAGATCCTGAAGGAGAAAGGCCTCTATTTGGCTTGTGTGTGTCTTCATCTGTCTCTCTGTCTCTCTCTGTCTCTTAGTCTCTGTCTCTGTGTCTGTCTGTCTGTCTGTCTCTCTCTCTCTCTCTCTCTCTGTCTCTGTCTCTGTCTGTCTGTCTCTTCTTGTCATTCGAGCTATCACTGGGGATCCTGCTCATGGGCTTTCTCATTGCCAACCACTGTACTTTGGTCCCTTACCCAAATGATGGCAATGCTAGCTCCTCTTTGTAGAAGACCTACTAAGGTTTATCCTCACAAAGTCCTGTTGTTGACCTCATTTTAGACAGATGAAGACTAAAGGACCAGAGAACTGGAGGACGCTCTTCAGGGTTGCTGCTGCCACCGCATGGACTCATGAGTGCTCTGCCCCTCAAGGGTACACAGGACCTTTCTGTGCTTTCCTCAGAGGGTGGTGCCAGGCATGGCACTGTCAGCAACTCCTGTCCCCTGCTATGGGCAAACTGCCCCTTCCCATGGCTTCTTGCTCTGCTTTCCCAAGGACTTAGATTCAACCATGTTACTGAAGAAACTGTCTGTGATGGAGAGCGAAGCCAGAGGCCACCTGGTGGATCATCACAGCACAGAACCTGGTGCTGCCTCTGGCCCCGGGCACCTTTCTGCCTGCAGAGTCCCAGACGACATCAACAGCAGAGGACAGCACTGGGGTGACCGATGCAGATGCTTTGGCTCTGCCAGTGCTGGGTCGTGAAGCTGCTTGCTTGGAGGCTTTCAACCCCAGGACTGTAATCTGGGACTGAAAATGTCCACATGGTCAGGAAAGGGAGTGGCACATGGTGGCACTGGCCACCAAGTGGATGCTCCCAAATGGTTCCTGTGGTTGCTATCAAGATGCTCAGGTGCCACTTGTCAGGGATGGCCCTGAGAACTCTTCTCAGAGATGGGGATCAGCAGGTCTGTGCTGTTGCATGGGGCCCAGGGCCAGGCCTCCTCTCTGTATGCACAGCATGCTTATGGGGAACCTACCACAGTGCCAGCTTCCCCATCAGGGTAGCCAGGGGTGTAGACACCTCCACCAGGGCATGGTGTTGAAACTTGGAGAGGGTTGGGCAGGAGGGGAAGTGCTTGGGAGCTGTCACCACCAGAGGAGGTGGCTCAGGACAAGGTATGAGAAATGAAAGTCAGGAGGCGAGAAGTGGGATACTGAGGTGCCTCGAGGACAAGGAAGTGGCTCTGCTGGCCAAGGTGAGAGGGGGAGGTGGCGTGGAGGAGAAGCTGTGGGCACAGCGGCCCACCATTGTCCATCGCCTCCAGGGCTGCGTGGGGAGGGGGATGCTGGTGTGTGCAGATTTCAAACAGGGAACATCCTGGAGGGGAAGTGGAACCGGTGGAGGTAAAGATGCACCAGGAAGGATGCTCAGGCTTCAGACTGTGTGGGGTGACAGCCCTGTAGGGTCCGGTGTAGGCCCCTGAGCCCCACTTCTGCCAGTCACCAAGCCCAGCAGTTTTCTGGGGTTTCGAAATATTGAGTAGTACACCTGCAAGCAGGCTGAGACAGCAATTGAGAGTGGGCATAGTGCTGCGTGTCTGTAATCCCAGCTCTTGGGAGGCTGTAAACAGATGGATCACAGGAGCAAGACCCTGAACACCCCTGTAGACCCTTCCCTAAAATACGGAAAAAAAAAAAAAAAAAAAAAAAAGAAAGAAAGAAAAAGGAAAAAAAAGAAATACTGAATAGTAGATGGGTGTGGTGGCCCAGGCCTGCAATTCTAGTGCTCTGGGACCCTGAGGCATTGGAAAGATGGCGCTGTCCAATGGTTGTCACAGCAGCTCCATCTGCCCCTCCTTTCCTCCCTCCTGGTCCCCTTCTTTCCTTCCTTCCTTCCTTCCTTCCTTCCTTCCTTCCTTCCTTCCTTCCTTCCTTCCTTCCTTCCTTTCCTCCTTCTTTCTCTTGAAACCAGTATTGGAAGTTGAACCCAAGACCTTTTTCTACTTTCCCAGCCCTTTGTCTTCTTTTATTTTGAAACAAGCTCTCCTTGGCTTTGTTATCCAGGCTGGGCTTGACCCTCCTGCCTCAGCTTCCCAGAGTGCTGGGGTCCTGGGCATGCACTGCTGCATCCTGTCCTTCAACAGGATCAAAATGATGTGGGAATCTTTAGGGGTGAGTCCCTCTGCTGGGGTGAGTGGAGTGGAGGAGGAAGGCTAGGTTCGGAATTGAGTGGCAGAAAGGATGAAGGCATGCAGTGTGCTGGTTCCACGCCTCTTCTGCTTCAGGCATTGATTGACAATAGGAACCAAGGAAAGAAAGTTTTACAGAGCAGAGGAGAGAGACAGAGATAAAAAGATAGAGAGACAGAGAGAGACAGAGAGATAGAAACAGAGATAGAGATGGAGAGGAGAGAGAGACAGATGAAGGCACACACAGAGGAATCATTCCCCTCTTCAAACTGAACTACTAGAATTTGCCCACATGTGCAAGAGAGGTGCACTACTCCTACGTCCAGTCACCCACCCATGACACTGGTCATTTCTGATCCCGCCCCAAATATTCCAGGCACAGTGGAAATGCAGAATCAAAGTTCCAGGGGAAGTCTGCAGCTCTGTGCGTGGCCTGCGTGTCCACAGTGCTTACCAGTTGTCATCCCAGCAGTTGGCACCGAGAGTGAGAAAACCAGGTCTAGATGGCTTCTTGGATGTATGTGTGTTTTGGCTTCCAAGTAAAGACAATGCCAGGCATGGCTGTACACACCTGTCATCTCAGCACTCTGGAGGTTGAGACAGGAGCATAGGTTGCAGAGTTAGTTTAGCATGGGAGAGCAGAGTCCTATGACACAGGTTTGGGCCTAAACTTGCTTTTGTCTGCCTGAAAAGCTCTGTGTACTTATGACCACCTAGGAGCCCCGGCGCCAAGGAGGATGATCCATCCACACAGCATGGCGCGGTGTGGGCTTTGGCTTTTTCTTTCAGCTCACTGAAAGCTAAGTTCTTCTTTCCATAATGACCCTAGAGCTGAACAATAAGATTTGTTTTAAATTGAAATCAGACTGCCTAAGTGTTCAGCCTAAGCCTATTAGAAAAATTACATTGGTGAAATACTTCCTTTCCTTTGAATCACTGTTGGGAAAATAGTTCTTTAAATTGGCTTTGTGTAAGGGCTGGCCAGATAGCTCAGTGGACCAAAGCGCCTGCTTTGGCAGAGCACAGTGGCTGGGGTTCGGTTGCTGGCATGCTGTGCAGGCCCTGCCCCCTGGCACACTGAGACAGCAATTGAGACTGGGCGGGGTGGCGCACACCTGTAATCCCAGCCCTTGGGAGACTGAAAATAGGAGAATCACTATGAGTCCTATCTATATAATGAGACCCTGTACACCCTGCCCAAAATTCATATATATATATGAATATATATATCCTGAGTGCTGCAAAGCTGGCTTTCGGATGACTACAGAGCTTTCCCTGTCCTTGCTATCCATAGAGAAAGTTTGGTCTTTTAATAAAACTTTCGTGGTGCTGGAGATTGACTTAGAGCCTTGCTGCTGAACTAAATCCCTGGACTTTAAAATTTTTATTTTATTTTTTGGTTTTTGAGACAAGGTGTCTTTATAGAGTTCAGGCTGGCCTCAAACTCACTGCAATCCTCCTGCCTCAGCCTCTCAAGTGCTAACAAAACCCCAGCCCAGCCACAGGTCCTAAATGACAATGATGGAGCAGTCAGGTGCTGCTGTCCCCAGCAGCTAGGAGGAGAGGCTTTGGGGAGAAGGAAGGCAGGGAGGGAGTCGGGCCGGGGGAGGGCAGGCGGCTTCTCCACCAGGAGGGCAGAGCGAGAGCAGAGCAGGGGAAGAAAGCGCAGCACTGACCACTGGTCTCCTGCTCAGACCCCGAGAGCTTCCAGTCTTGTCCTCCAGTCTAGGTCCCCACGAGACAGGGCCACCGTGGTCCCTGTGTCCCACAAGGCAGTCCTGAGCTGTCCCTTCTTTGCCTACATTTCTGCGGGTGCTGGCCCTCTGCTGTCCTCCCTGGTTTGTTTGCGGGGCTGAGGAAGTGCAGTGTCCTGCAGCAGAGTGGGCACCCAGGATTGGCTTTAGGGGGAGACATGGGAGTGCCCGGGATCACCATACAGGGGTGCCTGGTGGAGACTGCCCAGTGGCATATCCATGCCACCCAGTAGCCTTTACCCAGCACCCTCTGCAGGTGGCACTGATGGCCCGGGGTCTTTCCCCACCCCGTCCTAGATAGAAGATACAGCATTTCTCAGGGGGAGCCAACCTGGCAGCGTGGCCTTCCCTGTGTGGTGCTGAGTGGCCTGGGCTGGCCTCGGAGGCCAAATGTCCCTCACTGAGCTTGGGCCTGGCCCCTCTGGCTGTTCCAATGCAGGGCCAGGCAGAGACCCGAGGCATCCAGCTGTCCAGAAACTTCAGAGCCCCAGGTCTGGGGATTCTGCAGGTGCCGCGTGATGTCCCCAAGGGACTCTCCTTCCGGACCCGGCACAGTGCATGACTGCCGCCACCCACCCATCTCTTTCTTCTGCACTGGGGTCCCTTGACCCGCTCAATCCAGGGAGGCCAGGTGCTGTTGCCCCAGACCTTATAGCAGTGTCGTTAGGACTTCTCTGAAGTGGCACAGGGAGTGAGAAATACACAGAGATGCTGCTGTCTCTGCCCCCGCAGCCCTCAGAGGGACTCCGACAGCCCTGCAGCCCTAGCCGGCAGACAGACAGCATGCAATTACATGCTAATCGTAGGCCTCAAGGATGGGGGTGCCAGGGGAGAGCAGACCAAGGCCTGAGTGAAGCTGGGAGGGGTGCAGGGCTCGGGTGGTGGGGCAGGGAGCTGCACTGCTTTGCTCCGAGTGTGGCTGTGGGACAGCGGTGTTGTGTGGGCCCCCTGAGGTGGTGGCTGGTGACTTCCACACTTGCCAAGTGCTGCTAAGACCCTTGGGCCTATTGCCAACATTGCACACAACTCATTCCCACCATAACCAGGACTAAAGGAGCTGGTTCTTCTGGCGTTGAGCTCTTTGGGCTCTTCTTCCCTTCCTTTTGAGGAGGAGGATCCTTGAGTAAGAGACACTGGCCTGATTGTAGAGAGGCCAAGGGGTGGGCGGGGCAGAAGGGGAAGATTGCCCAGCAGCAGGCAGGGGCCTGGGAGGCTGAGGCGGGAGGGTTGCAAGTTCGGGCCCTATGTGATGCAAGGATGGCGACTGAATCCTCACTGTTCTGCATAGTTGGGGCTCTGTGGGGCAGGAAAGAAGCCTGTTAGAGCCGGTAAAGAAGAGGAGAGGCGAGGCTGGGTGGGAAGGAAGGCAGGCAGGGAGGGTGCCACCAGCTAGGCCCTTCCTGCGGGTACTGCCAAGACAGGCCACTCCCACTCTTCATGGGACCCTCGGGGGTCTGCCACAGGAAAGTCACAGTCGAGATTCTTAATGTGCCCGGTGGGAAGGACTTTCCTTCTTCACACTGAGCCTCTTTGGAAGTCCCAGTTATATTTTACTTTAATGGGAGACAGGGCCTCCCCAAGTCACTAAGCCACCCAGTCTGGGCACCTCAGCCTGCCAGATCATTGGGCTTACAGTTGTTCAGCATTGTGCGGGGCCTGCAAGCCCTCATTCCTGAGGGTCTTTATGAGGTGTGATGAAAACATGGGGCAAATGCTGTGATCAGTGCCATCCAGTGGGGAGATGGCAGCTTACAAAGGTTTGACACTGTCCCCAGCCTCCTTAGTCACCAGGCCTGGCACCGTGCAACTCCCAGCTGTTGCCCAAAGTCACAATGACCGCGAAAACATGTTCTGAATTTGTTCAGGACCCCAAGGTGGCCCTGGCAGTGCAGCTAAAGACCCTCAGGAAAGAGGCCTGCAGAGCTGCTGCTGCAGGAAGCGCGAGGACGGCGGGATGCGTGTGAGAGCCCGGGAGCCTGGGCAGGGACTCCTGGCAGAGCGTCTTTTACTCTAACACATTCTGACAGCTGGAAGCATGCAGCCTGGTCTTGGTCACGCCTTGTGTGCTGCTCAGTCAGCTCTGATACACGGAGCACATTTTGCAGCTGTGTTTCTGGGTTGGGACTGAGCATCCTAATGCCTGATACCTGGAGTCCTGAGTTTGAATCCCAACATTGGCTCAGAGTTGGAGGGACCGGGATGACCCTGAGCTCAGGGAAAGGGCACAGAAACCAGATCATGCGGGGTGGGCTGGGGGCCCGCACTCAGCTCTGGAGCTGATGATGTGACCGCTGTTGGGTGTGGGCTTGTGCCCGGTGCCTGAGGGTTCTTGAGTCTTTTTTTTTATTTTTGGCGGGACCAGGAGAGTCCTTGCATCTTAAAGGAACTGAAACAACTCAGGTCAGCAGTAGGTGGGGAGAGAGGGAAGAGCCAATGCCGCAGAAGGCCTGCAGGTGCATGGAGGGCCTGCAGGTGCCTGGAGGGCTTGCACGCAACACAGCAGCAGGAACAGAGCCTGGGACAGCACCAGGGAGGCGGGCTCTGCTTTCCTGATCTAGGCCTGAGAAGCCTGACTCTGCCTCCTGCTAAGGACGGTGCCTGCTCTTGCTTCCAAGATAGGCTCTGTTTGCAGTGACTTTACCAGGTCCCCCAGTGTCCCCTCCAATGCTGGCTTTTGCTATTTTGTGTCCCTTTACAGACCTGTAGCATGAGGAGGAAAAGCATCTAAGCCAGAGCTTGGGGTGGGTGATGCAATTTTGATTGCAGGTTTTTTATTAATGCACTTTTCGGAGCATCATGACCACACTCACCAGGGGTTGCCAGGCACAGACATGACATAGCTGTGTCCTTTCTTTGTGCCCTTCCTCTCTCCCCTTGTCATCCTTGTATTTCTGGACCTTCTCCCTTTTGCACAAAATTATTTCCCTATTTCTTTTTACCTATCTTTGATTTTGCTCTTTATGTATGCTTTGTGTTTTTCCTGTAACAAAAGCTTCTGTGTTTGATTTATTGCACTTAACATTATGGTCTTAAGTCCCACACATTTTCCTACGAATGACTCATACTTATCTTGCTTGATGATGGAGTAGTAACCATGGTGTACAAAACACCATGTTTTCTTTATCCAGTCATTTGTTGTGTTTTGTTTTGGTTTTGGTTTATTGAGATCAAATCTCTTTATGTGGTCCAGACTTTTTTTTTTTTTTTTTTCCAGTAGCAGGGATTAAACTCAGGACCTTGCACTTGCCAGGCAGGCACTTACGCTCCTGAGCTCTATCTCTGGCCCTGTCCAGGCTGGTTTTGAACTCACTATGCATTGTGGCCAGGCTCACCTCGAACTTGCAGCAATCTTCCTGTCTCAGCCTCCCCAACACTGGTTTACAGTGTATGCTACCATGCCTGGCTTTTCTGTCATTTAAGATGCTAATGCATGAAATGTTGGGGACATTTCTTTCTGCTTTTTTGCCAGATTGCTGAGTACCTGCATGTGTTCACCTGTTCCTGTGTAGCTGACTCCTGTCCTTGATCACAGGTCACATATGTTCATGCATGAAGCTGAGTAAGGGGAAGGGTGAGACCAGCACAGTTTGATCGCCACTCAGGCCCACCCCTACCTGCAGCAGGAGCCTCCTGTCATCCCGGGGCTGCATGGGGTATAGACAGGAGCCAGGCATTACAGGTGGGCAGCAGGGGCATTCTGCAGAGAAGTGGGAGAGCGGGTGCCCACTGCCCGGTAGGTGCTGCTGTGGAGGCCCAGATCCTGTGCTCCCCCCACCACCCCACACCTGCTGGCCATGGTCCCACAGCCTTGTGCTTCTTTCCCTCCCGCTCCAATGGCCACCACCCGCACCTCTGCAATGCAGGCTTTGCAGTGCCTCCATCCCCATGGGACCCCAGCACGTGCCTGCCAGCCACCCACCTCCTAACGAGGGCCCCCAAATGGGAAAGGCACAGGCCAGATGATGCTCACTTGGCACCTGTGGGCAAGCAGCCTCTGCCCTGTGCAAGCTCAGCTGCAGGATCACAGGGATCTATGCAAACCAGCCTGGCCCTGCCTGGCGCTTGTGCTGCTGAGCTATATCCCAGGCCCAGCCCAGGCTGGTTTTGAACTCACTATGCATTGTAGCCCAGGCTGGCCTCAGACTTGCAGCAATCCTCCTGTCTCCAGAGGACTGCAGGAGCTGGGCTGTGGCTGCTGTGCCCCGAGGCCTTTTCAGAGCCTGAGTGCGGGGTGGCTGCGCTGAACTTTCCTCCTCTCCGCTCTCTTCTGGTTGCACCACTCTCTGACCTTTCCTGCCCTTTGAACCTGACTCTCTCTGCTGTGTTGTGCTCTAGGAAGGTTTCCTAGAGTTCCCAGCCCAGGGCCACCCGGGATGGCTGTATGGATCTGCCAGCCCCATGGTGAGATCCATGGAGCACCAGACCCAGGATGCAGGAGTCTCTGTGTGCCAGCCCCAAGCCATTGCACCATCAGAGGCCTGGATGGTCCCCGAGGACTCAGCCCTGCTGTCCTCTGTGTCCTTGACAGACAGCACCAAGCAGGTTGCCATCCCATCCCCACTAGCTTCTCTCATTGCCGTGGGCTTCTGCACCCTGTGCACTAGTGTACCTGCTGTGGAAATCAATGTGGAGACTCCTCAGAGAGCTGAAACTAGAAATTCCGTTTGTCCCAGCTGATTGTCCTCTAGGTATCTTCCTGAAAGAGTTAAAGGCTTCCTGGGACCAGGGTCCAGGCTCAGTCCTATTGATAGCAGCCCAAATCCGCATAGCTAGAGCTCGGAAGCAGCACATGTCTGCTAACAGGTGCGTGGATCACGAGATCCACTCGTGCTATTACACACCATGGAGTATTACTCTGCCATCAAGAAGGATACGCTTGAGCCATTCATAGGGTGATGGATGCGCCTGGTGATTATAAAGTGAAATAAACCAGACACACAAGCTTAAATCTCACATGGGTTCTCTTGAGAGAACCCAGAAAATAAAGAGTCAATAAAAGGTAATAGGAGGTAGAGATCCATCTTTCCCAAATAGGAAGGAAATTGGGAGGTGAAGGGAGCAGGCAGGGAGAAGGGGCAATGGATACAGAAAAGGAGAGAAGAGGTGTGGTGTCCGAGGACCCCCGCCCTGCAAGGACTGCAAGATCTATGAGCTGCAAACATGGATTGATGAAAGTTAAAACAAAGATGAGAGTGCGACAGGTTTCCCTTTCAGGGTTCCTACAGGTGACTCGTGGAAACATGCCTTTTGGTAGACACCAGTGAGGTAACCTGGTGGCTGATGGTTGGATTGGGGGCAGTTTCCACCTTGTCTATGAACTCAACAAACGCATCTACTTCGATTTCAGAATGAGTGCCTCAGTTTCTATGGTAACAATATGTGCTTTAACAGGAAGTGGAGGCTAAAGCAGGGCAGTCTTCCTGGCTGGTAGAGAGGCGCATGTCCCCGTGTCACGGCCCAGGCTCTGTTCCTACTTGGTAGCCTGTCGATGTCCACTAGATGGATACCCAAGGATACTTTTGTGGATGCCAGGAAGGAATTCACAAATGAGTGGCATCCACCATGACCAGGGATGCGGCAGAGCCCATGCCCTCCTTTCCTCTTGGGCCAGAGCTTCTGTCGGACCCTGGATGGGAGCAGAGATGAAGGCAGTCCCCACACAGACAGAGGAACCATGCTCCTCGCCCACTGGCTCTGCTCACCACGATGAACTGCCCGAGGGAACTGAACCTGATATAGCAAGAATTTAAAAACAGACACTTTGGAAAAACTCCCTTCATTAATAACAATTGATGAAGAGTAAAAAATATGAAGAGGTATATGAAGAGGTATATGAAGAGTAAAAAATATGCTGCACATCCACTGTGTTGTTTTGAATTCTGTTTTGTTTGCTTTGGAGATGAGCTTCCCTGTGTAGTTTGGGCTGGCCTTGGTCTCTCACTGATCCTCCTGCCTCAGACTCCTGTGCCCTGGAATTACAGGTGTGCCACCAGCCTTGGAATTCATTATTAAGGAAAGACAGCATCTCTTTGCACAGAACTGAGTGGATTTTCCTGCCCTAATCTAGCTGCTTCTGTGTGTCTCGGAGCAAGGCAGATAGAGACGGGCGTGTCTGTCCCCAGGCTGGAAGCGCAGCTGGGCGAGCACAGCTGTGACTGGGCCGGAGCTCTTCCTACCTGCCCCTGAGAACTCAATTCCTCCTCAGCAGAAAGGAATTCATAAATGCCAGCCCTGCCTTCCCAACCACAGCGTGACTTCACCAGGGTGACAAATTGCTGTCATCACAACAGACCCTGCACCTGCAGGCGGAAAAGGCTCCCAAGGTGCAGCGTGTCAGGACTGCTGCGCATGCGTGGACTAGGGTGCGAAGGCCAGGTCTTGGGGCATCGGTGGCTGTGTTTTGTTTTGTGGGGAGGAATTCTTCAAACCTGTCTGAGCTAGAGGTACAGAGGTACAGATGGAAGGTGACATGTAAAGGTCTAGGGCGAAGCTGCCCCTGCAGTGTGCTCTCAGGAGAGCCTGGGCTGGGCAGGGTGGGGCCTGCAGAGCCCGGGTGTGGAGAGTGTGTACTGTTATCTTTTATGGGCTCCCTGGCGCAGTGCCTGCGGGTGAGGAAGTCAGCTGTCAGGGAGGTGATTTACCACAGCCAGAGGCGCTCCCTGGCCAGGAACACTCCAAGCAGGGGGCTCTCATCCCGAAGTGCATCCTGAGGGTAAAGTTCAAGGCTCTGGTGACACCGCTGTGTTCTGTGGATTTTTTTTTTTTTTTTTAAATGTATTGGGTCCAGGGTCTCACTAAGCAGCATGAACTCCTAGTGATCCTCCTGTTTTCAGCCTCCCCAGTACTGGGATTACAGGCATACACCACCACATCTGGACGAATGCTTGGCTCAGCTCGCCCCGGGGGCGGGGTGAAGGCACCATGCAGGACTGGGAATTGAACCTTGTTCCTGGGCTTCCCTAAGCAGGTGCTTAGTCCACTGAACTATCTCACAGACCTTCGGTGAGTTTCTTGAGACAGGACCTCTGTATGTAGTTCAGGCTGACCTCAAACTCAAGGCCTCAGCCCCCCTGAGTGCTGGGACTCAGGTGTGTATCACCATGCCAGGCTGGAACTAATACCCCTTCTGCAGATGAGGAATGGCTCACAGTGCTCAAGTGGCCATTTGAAGGGCAGGTCACATTCTTGTCATGACCCTCCTAGCCAAGGTAGGCACACGGCCAGGGCTGCAGTGGCCCTGTCTAGATGGCCTTCTCGTGTCTGAGCTCTCAGTCCTCCCATTGGTCTTTTGGCCATGCCCAGCCCTTCCGTGGAAACCTTCATAGCTAATAATCTACATGTGTTCCACTCTTGACTTTCAGATCAAATGCTTAGCAGCTGGAGAATTGCCAGAGCACAGGCTCTATTACCTTCCACAGATAGGCTGATCAGTACCTTCCAGTGCCCAGGAGAAGGGGCAGGGGACCAGAGAAAGAAGATGTGCCAAGAAAGAGGGGCAGAGCTCTTTGCTAAGCAGTGGCCATGTTCAGTCCAGGCCAGGAACGTTTGGGCTATGCACTACATGGCCAACTGTCCAGGGCTGATGATGGCTGTATCAGCTCAAGTTGCTGATGCTAAACGAACACTCGCTTTCCATTTCCTTAGAATTAATAAAAAAGTACGCACCTTTATGGTCTTCCTCTGCTAAGCCAGTGCCAAATTTTCCCATGTAAAAAATTGTTTGACATTCCAGGGCCGCAGAGGAAGGGGACCTTTATCCCCCCACCTGCACATTATGACTCTAATAAACACGTTATCAGCTCGTAAGGATGATGGCAAACAGGTGACTGAAGGATTTGATAAGTCAGCGGTGAAGACGAACGGCACTTTGCAGAGGGGGCTGAGCAAGGGTCCCCCACTTGAAACAATCGCGGCATGTGAGTCTGCAGCACTTAAATCATTTTCAGCAATTAGCCTGCCTCAGAAAGGCTGCAGCTGGCTTCAATTACAGGTAAGGTTTTTCTAATCTGAACTTGGTGGTGCGTCTGAGAGGGAGGAGTTGGAGGGACCCTCTCAGGCAGATCTGCAACCCGAGCAAAACCTCAAGGCCTGTCAGAATTCAGCAGTCCGTTCTTTGTGGTGTGGCTTTGTCATTGGCTTCTATGAGTAATTTTCCTAGAAAATCTCTGTAAACTTTACCCTTCCACTGCTTCTTTCACTAACAGAAAAACTGGCTCTGATTAAAAAAAAATTAAATTACAAAAATGCTACATGCACATTATATGACTATAAAATGAAATAAAATCTTTTCACACATACTCATCCTCTGTCTCCTGGCTGTAAAGATAAACACGTTTGCATTCAATTTTTCTAGAAATTACCATCATGATTTCATCTGTGGAGTTCCTTTTGTTGCATAGCCTTGATTAATTAACTTTTGGACACTGTGTGTGTGTGTGTGTGTGTGTGTGTGTGTGTGTGTGTGTGTGTGTGTGTTAACTCTGCACTAGAAAAGATAAAGTGTGTAGACTCACCATACCCTGCTCTCTCTCTCTTTGGTGACTGGTTATTTCTAATTATGTATTTTTAAAGTTTTTCTGTAGCTTCAATGCTTCAAGTATATACTTACCTGTTTTTTGATCCATCAAATTCATTCATTCATTCATTCATTTCTCTTTTTTTCTGGAGACAGTCTTACTCTGTAGCTGAGGCTGTCCTCAAACTCACAGTCCTTCTGTCTCAGCTTCCTAGACCCTGGGTTAGACTTTAAAGTGTGTGGGGGATTTCTCTTGGGTTCCTTGGGTGGTCACACAGGTCTTATGAGCCTTGGTGTTTGCAAGACTTCCTCTGGTCAGAGGCAGAAGAGACAGAAGAACTCGGAGCTGTGGAGCATGAGCTCTGCCTGCCTCTCCTGATCTAGGCATGGAGCAGTAGGAGATGGAGATTCTGTGAGGCCATCTGCAGCACGGATCAAGCCCCCTGGACTCGGGACCTGGGAAACAGGTGGGCCATCACCAGCAAAGCCGGCAAGCTTGCTGGGGTCTTTAGTGGCAGCGACACACAGGATGTGAACACTCACCTGGCTTTTGTCCCCTCATCCCCTGGTTGTTCCTGCACTGTTATGACTGACACTGTGTCCTGGACCCATTGTCCTCATCTTTGTGTCCCTAGCTTCAACAAAGTGCTCCAGATGCCCCTTGTCCTTCCTGGGCATTGCTACGTCTGTGTGTGTCACTCCTGGTCCCCATGCACTCTTCTATTGGAGGTTGTGGGGCATCTTCCAGGGACGACAGATTATGGCACCTCGAACTGAGCCCCGGGGGAAGGGTGTGCAGTGGGGAAATGCACACACAGAAGGAGAATTCGTACTGACATCTTGAGAGCCGGGGCGGCTCCTTGGACCCAGGGTCTTGGTGGGCACCGTGGCCCTGGCTGCACGCACCCTGGGGCTCCACGTCCGCTGGCCGCACTGACGCTGGCTGATCTCTAATTGTTGTTTATTTATTATTTTAAAGAAAAATCCCAAGCAACACAAAATCAAAATTCCTAAACAATATAATGGAAGTAATACTGTTAAATAGATTACATACTGTTATCTTTACATTAGTTACTCAGAAAACAAGATATCAGCATTTAATTGTTCAAACAAGATAAATATAAACCCTTCTTTTCAAAGAACTAAGAGCAATTAGTATAACTTTTAATTATGAATATATATATTCCTTTTGCTTTTCCCTTCCTTTTTTCCATTTCCCTACCACAATTTTTGTTTCCTTCTGAAGTTTCTTTCCGTTTTGCAACATCTATTTTACATTTTGAATCTTATTTAATCTTTCAGCTTCTCACACTAGGGAGACAATATGATGTTTACACATTTATTTTTTTTTCAGTTACGAGTATGGTCTCAAGTTGCATCCATTACCTATAAAGTCCTCAAGTTTCTCTTTCTTTAGAGCTTAGTAGTACTGCATTAGAGAAAGAGGTTCTCAGTGAATGGGCATTTGGGTTGTTTCCAAGATCTAGCTGTTAAAAATTGTGCTGCTATAAGCATAAGTACACATCTATCACTGTGGTGTGAGGTTTTTAATTCTTCTGGGATGATATCCAGAAGGGGAATAGTTGGGTCAAATGAGATCTCTAGTCCTATTTTTTTTTTCCAGTTCTAATCTTTTGAGGAATCTCCGTACCGATTTCCACAGTGGTTGTACCACTCTGCACTCCCACCAGCAGTGGAGAAGGGTTTCTTTTTCCCCACAGCCCCTCCAGCAATTGTTGTTGGTTGATTTTTTTTTTTTTAAATGTATTTAGTATAGTGCCTATAGGATATCACTATACAGATCAGACTCATAGTAGAAATCCATTTTCAACCTCTTGAGTGCTAGAATTAAAGGTGCACACCACCACACCCAGTCTCAATCACTGACTCAGTGCACCCTGGGGACAGGGCTGGCATGGTAGGCTGGGGATGGAACCCCTGTCCCTGAGTCTACCTAAGCAAGTGCTTTAGTCCTCTCAGCTCTTTGGCCAGCCCCCTGAGTTTTTGATATCTATTCTTTCCAGTGTGAGATGGGATCTCATTGCCATTTTAATTTGCATCTCTCTAATGTGATGTTGAGCATCTTTCCATATATTTATTTGCTGTGTGTATTTTTTCATGTGAGATGTATGTATTTATCTCAGATGCCCATTTTTGTTTTTATGTGCATGATTTGTCATTTCTTCTTCTTTTTTACTTTTTAAAAAGATTGAAGAATAACAAAGAAAAAAAACACATTAGAAATGGCACAGAGCTTCACTAAACATAATGATAGGAATTCAATAGTGTTGTTGTTACATTGCATACTGTTGGCTTCAAATTCACTGAAGAATGAATTTAAAAGTGGTGTTTTTATCCAGTGGAGTATTACTCAGCTATAAAAAGATAAACTCAAGGCTTTTTAGGTAAATGGATGAAACTAGAGACCATATTCCTCAGTGAATAAGTAAGAGCCACATGTGCAAACATTGTATTGTCTCCCTCATGTAAGAACCTGAGTGGGTAGAACTTGGAAGGTACAATGGATTCTCTGAAAGGGAAAGAAACTGTTCAAAAGGGAGGAGCAACTGGGATGAGGAAAAGAGGAAAGAAGGAAAGAAAAGAAAGATGTATACACACAGGCTAGCTCGGATGATTGTACTGCTGATTTCTACGAATACCCACTTTTGGATTGATATTTTAAAGCTGGAAGATCTGATTTTTGAGTTCTTTTTATGTTCTTGATGGTAGTCCTTTGTCTGAGGAACACTTAGCAACATTTTTTCCCATGTTGTGGGTTGTCTCCTCACTGTGTTGGTGCTTTCTCTTGTAGTGTAAAAGTGTTTTCGTAAGATGAAATGCCAGTTGCTGATTCTTCATCATAGTTCTTGTGTGGCTCGGGTTTGATTCATAAGGTTTTTGCTTATGACAATATCTTCAAGAGTTTTGTCATAGTTAAGTATTGAAAACAACTAAAAGCCCATCAACTAAGGAATGTATAAAAAAGATGTGGT
>PVKN010004708.1:0-32772 GCA_004027915.1 Capromys pilorides
CTTCTTCTTATAAATACACAATAATAATAATATTTGATATAATTGTTGCACATAAACTGAAAGAAGGAAGTTAGAGAGAATGGGCTTAGAGTCAAATGGATACAAGCTCAAAGTCTAACAGGGAACCGTGTCTACTTCCAAAGTGTCCTTTAGATGTTGACAACAAGGCTCAGTCTGGTGTGCTGCTGTCCCTGCCTTGGAGGATCTTGCCTCTTCTCTCCTGTCCTCCTCTCTTCCCATGGTGCGAAGCCTGTGGGTCTGAGGAAATATGGCAGTCTGAGCTGTGTAGTGAGTTCCTAAATCAAATACATTTTTTTAAAAAAGAAAAAGAAATAAAAGGCTGGGGAGATAGCTCAGTAGAATAAGCATTTGCCTGGCAAATGCTCAGGACCCTTCCTGAGTTCAATCTCCGGTACCACGAAAAAAAAAAAAAAAAAAAAGAATAGCTTCATTTTCTACTACAACAACCGTCATATTTCCTCAGGGACTCTTACTAACTTAGACATTCTTCTTCCCTTGTCTCAGTTTCTTTAGTCTCAGGGGCCTCACTACCTCTGCTTGAAACTGAGTTTATTGTGTACCTTCCCTCCTCCCAATCCAGTCCATCATACTTGTTTGTATGTGGCTAACTTCACTCACATGAAAGGCTTTGGTGTTTATAAACAGGGTTCCTAGTTCTAATTTAATTCTGATGGTGAGGTCAGCTGATGCCATGGAATGAGCATTATTTAACATCACTTGCTCTGACTCTCTCGGAAGCTTTGTACTCGCCAGCTTTCTTCTTGCTAGGAGCGCATTCCTGACACGCACACCCTAAGGACTGGAGGTTTAGTGCGCTCATGTTTCAGAGCACTGGGCCCTGGGGTGGCTGGCTCCAAGGCAGAAGCACCGGGCAGAGGGGCTGAGAGGAGGAAAGCTGCGAAGCTCCTGGTGGCCAGGAGGGAGGCAGCGCACAGGCCCAGAGCCAAGGACGGGGCCAGAGGCCAGGGGCAGACCCCAGGCCCCCATTTCCTGAGCAGCTCCCCAGCCCATCAAGTAGATAAGCCTAACAGTCACAAGTCCTAAATGCTAAAGAATGTCCATCTTTAAGAAGTCAGGATAAAATTGAACAATGAAGAATAGAGGGGAAATTTAGTATGACAAGAATTGTTCCTGTAATCCATTTAACGTTATTTTGACTGAAGCAGAAGTGGGAAGTATAACATGTAGAAAAAAGAGACAAATTATTGATATTTATGACATATTGTTATGCATGCCTATGAAAGTGTAAAAAGAATTTTTTTTTTTTATGTATTTGGTGCAGGGTCTCACTACGCAACTCAGACTTGTAGTGCTTCTCCTGTTTTCAGCCTTCCGCGAGCTGAGATTACAGGTATGCACCACTGTTCCTGGTCTTGGTGGCCAGCGCAGAGCACCTAGTAGGGGGCTGGTGGGGCATGCGGTGTGGGAGACTGAACCCAGTACCTGTGCTTACCTAAGCAAGTGCTTAGTCTTTTGGACTATCTCGCCAGCCCTCAAAAATGTACAAAAAAAATTTTATTTTTTAAATTAGTTTTATTGGTATACTTTTGCTATGTATAACGGTCACATTTGTCATAGGGAATTTGTACCTGTACCTGACATATCCTGACTTTTCTTTTTTCTCTATTCCCTGTCCCCTTCAACCCCTTTCCTATGTTTCCATTTTCCCTTTTTCCTCCTTTCTTTTCTTTTCTTCCTTCCTTCCTTCCTTCCTTCCTTCCTTCCTTCCTTCCTTTCTTCCCTTGCTCTCCTTACTATGAAAACATCTTTTCCCTACTTCCCAGAATCTATCATCCATTTTGGGCTATATTTAGACTTTCAATTTCTCATACAAAAGAGGCAATTCAATATTAAAACATATAAGAATTTTATATTTGAAGCAACATAGAAAACTTCAATAAGGTGACTAGGTGTCATCAGTTTCAAAATCAATAGCTTTCCAGTTTGGTAGTGGTAACCACTAAAAAAATATAATATAGGAAAACATTTAATTAATAGTAATAATAAAAGTTATAATTATAATTATTATTAGTAGTAGTACTAGGAATTGAATTCTGGTCTTTGCACTTGTCAGGAAGGTGCTGTGCCACTGAGCTATATCCCCAGCCCAATAATGAAATTATTTACTAGAATATTAGGGAAACAAAACGATATACTGTTCTCTGAATGGAAAGGTGAATGTGAAAAATCAAGTTATTTCTAAACTATTTTGTAGGTCTAATGCTTTTTAATCATACTATAAATAAGGCTTTCTTAGCGAACTTGACCAAGTTATTCTAAAGTTTGTTCAGAAGACTAAATGTGAAAATGTCATGACTTACTTTTTTGAAAAGTGTGACTAGGGATTCTGTGTTAAGTGATGAAAATTAATTAAATGAGATTGAAATAAGAATTTTAAAAAAGTCAGCAATAAAACAGCTCTGAAAAATTTCCTCATATTTATAGTAAATATTCTTGATTTCTAAGATCTTAGATAAAGAATATGTTGATTAAGATAAGTGCCCAAGAAGGCAGAGAAAAACAGGTAGTTAAAATTTTGTCCCTTTACTATATAGTACAATAAATGTTAGATGGATTAAAACTACAGAAAATGTAGAAAAATGCATACATTCAATATATGATTTAAGATGAAGATGGACTTTGTAAGCTTGAGAGAGCATATACTAAATACAGTGGAATAAATTCTGAAGGGAAATTCATTTAAAATACATGTAAAATTATGAAATTGGATAAATGTATAGTAAAAGCATTATTGTCACAACATTGGTTACACGAAGATTACAAAAGCCAGGAATGGTGGTGCATCCCTGCAGTCCCTGCGCTGGGGAGGCTGAGGCAGGAGAATTCCAAGTTTAAACCCAGCTTGGGCAATTTGATGACTTGGCAAGACCATGTCTCTCTCTCTCTCTCTCTCTCTCTCTCTCTCTCTCTCTCTCTCCCCCCCCTCCCTCCCTCTCTTTCCATTCTTTCCCTCTCTCTCATACACACACACAAATAATAATTAATAATAATAATAATAATAATAATAATAATAATGAAAGGTTATCAAAAGGGCCGGGGATCTAGCTCAGTGTATAGGTCCTAGATTCACTTCCCAGAACCACCACCATCACAAACAAGTGAATGACAGAACAAATGTGTAAAGGGTTACTATGCACACTAAGGAGACCATAACTATTCAATCAACAAAACCCCCAAATTTCAGTCTCACTAGTGATCAAAGAAATCCAGATTAAAGCAATCATTGCAAGCCTTTTAACAGACGGATGTATGTGATAACTATACATTGCACGTGTCTAATCACAGTTCAACATTTAATATGTTGCACTAGCAGGATAGGTATGCTGCTCACGGCATGTGTTATGGTTTGTATTTAGTTGTCCCCCCAGAGCCTCCTGCAATCATGGGGCGAAAACTTCTAGAGTTTGAGACTGACTCATGAGCCACTGGGATTATGTGTTTAGTACTGATGGGATTGTGAGTCTGACTACTGCTGGGATTATGGGTGTGGCCTGAGGTGGCTCGGCTGAGGCAGAGAGCATGAGTGTAACGTAAGAGAGACAGAGCGACAGACTCTCTCTGTTGTGCTCCGCTGCCTTGGGTGATTGGTTGCCTCTGTTTCCTTTGTCGCCATTTGCTGCTGTCCCGCCACCGTGAACTGCTGCTCCCTGCCCTGTGCGAACCTACCTTGGAGCCAGCTGAGTATGGACTGAACTTCCAGTAGCTGTGAGCTGAGTGAACCTTTTTCCTTCCTACATTTTGGATGTCGGGTGTTTGTCCCAGCAATGAGAGAAGAGTCACTGAGACAGCATGGCTTGGTATGCGCCAAGAATACTTTGGAGAAGCAACTGTGCAAAGGTTTCTTTAGCTCAGTGGCTACTGTACCCCAGGAAATCTGCAGGGGTGAGCTGGAAAGTGGGGACGCAAGCAGAAAGCACAGTGCGCAGAGGCGGCAAGACCTGGAGCCTAGTTCTGTTTAAAGTAAATATTCTTATTTATATATGTATACTGATGCAGTAGTTATGCCTATATAGATAGGTGAGATTTAAATTTTGTTCTTTTTATTTTGTGTGTTTAGTGCACATTTCCTCTGTATTTAGGAAAAACATTTGAATATTATATTTAAAAATTATAAATATTCTCCCTTTGCCTGTGAACTAAGAGGTGATCTAATCTTCCCCATTTCTGGTGTCTCATTTTATCTTTCCAAATATTTTTTCTCATAAATCTTACAGTTCCTCAGTAAAAAATAAAATGATATTCTTGTAATTATGAATTTTCACCTTAACCTTAACTGTTTTATATAACAGGATCATCAAAAGCTTTTGGTTCACTGGCTGGGATACAGCTGAGGAGCAGAGGGCTTGCTTGGCACGTGTGAGGCCCTGGGTGCAATCCTGGTCCCCTCCCCACCCCCAATCCTCCATAAAAGTTCCTGACTGATTCACACTTCAGTCTAATATTATCTTCAGTTAAACCTTTTGACCGATCCCAATGATAAAAACCACATAAATAGTTAAGGGAGACTATTTTGGAAAACATCCTAAGGTTAAAGTAGACATTACTATTCCAATATTTAAAAAAGTAATTTACACAGATTCTTTCTTCAGACTGATAGAGTTCAATAATTGTAGCAAACAAAATTTTCCAAGATTCATTTTAATTTAAAGCCAGTTTCTCATGTTCTTCCTGGTCTCCGTTATGGCTAATTCATGTGATCTTAAAACTGATCTTTAAGAAAAAGATGCGTTGGGCTGAGCAGAAAGCTCAGTGATCTAAGCACCTGCCTAGTAAGTGTAAGGACCCAGGTTCAATCCCTGGTACCACATGCTGTACTGGCCCTCCCATTCCTGGGTGCACCGTGTGGGGCGCCGAAAGTGGGTGTGGTGGTCCATGCCTGTAACTCATTGCTGGGGGAGGCTGAGGCAGGAGGATCACTGCGAGTCTGAGCTGCGTAGTTCCCTAGGCAGGGTCTTGGGTTTCCTTAAAGAAAATGGGCAGTTTAGATTATTACATTTAACTTTTGAGACTGAAGTGTGAAAATGCACGCTGCAGGCTAGCTTTAGCCAAACCCTGTGCGAGTGGCAGGCGGAAGCTGGACTGAGGTATGGGATCCCCAGGTACACACCGAAGTATTCAGGGGTGTCCTTGAAAGGACTTTTGTAATTTCAAATAACAGAATCATACATCCTCCCATAGGATTGCTCCTTTTATTTTGTCCAGCTTTTGCTTTCCTGTTTTTGCCTTACAAGATAATCTTATTCCAGACGTGCTGGTGGTTTTGTGTAACTTTGATTAATCGAAGGCTATGCATAACAGCATTTCAGCTTAGCAGACAATTTCAGATTCCACAGTTCATTGACTAAGGATGGAATTTGGATGTATGGACTACAGGGGACCACGGTGCCATTCAGGACTATTTTTTTTTTTTTTTTTTTTTTTTTTTTTTTTTTTTTTTTTTTTTTGTCTTTTTGAGACAGGGTCTCCCTATGCAGTTCAGGCTGGCCTTGAGCTTACTTTTGCAACCCAGGCTGGTCTCAGACTCACAGCGATCCTCCTGCCTCAGTCTCCCAAGTGCTGGGATTACAGGCATGTGCCACCATGCCCGGCCAGAACTATGGTTAACTGGAAGAGTTTTGGGTTTTCCTCAGTGAAATTTATTTTTATTTTTTCATAGTCAAAAGCTGAAGAGTCTTAATGAACAGTTTATCTATTGATGGATGGAAATATATAATACTAAATTTAAATCTACACAGCAGATAATTTGTTTAGATTTTTATGGCTGATTACATACGTGTAGGCCTCTAGAATGTATTTGTTCCTCCTAGAGTGCTGTTTTGGGAAGAAACTGTCGCTGGTCTGGTTTGTGCTGGGAACAGGGTGGAGGGGCACACATGACTCCCTTGTGCCGGTGAAGGCACAGGTTCTTGGGGCTGGAAGGCTCATGAATTCTCACAATCATGCTGTGAGTTCAGCAGGAAAAGGCCATTCTGGTGAACAACTGGGAAACTTCAGTGAGTAATGCTGGATCTTGAAGCAACTTGAGAGAACCTTCTTCACAATGCCTCCATGATGCTGGCTAGTTTAATCAACTGTCAAAATTATTTAATTTAAATTTATTGGTACAACTTAGGTATACATATAATGACCAAATTCATTACAGGGAATTTGTATCTGTACACGTATATCTTGATCCCCCCACATTCTCATCCCCTCTTTTCGAACTCCCTTCCCATTCACAAAGCTCGGCTTTCATTTTATCCTTTTCTCATTTTTTCTTTCCCTTCTTTTCTTTCTCCCTATTTTCCTTTTCCTTTAGATCAGCTAATTTTGAGTAGGACATGGACAATTGGGAGAAAAAAAAATCCCATCATTGGTTTAGCATCAGTGACAGCAGAGACAGATAGGAAAATTTACAGATACAAATAGAGTTGCTTATGAGTGAGAAGTAAATTTCTAAAATTCATTTGAGAGTTTGAATACAACAGAATCAAAGTTTCCAAGTCTTTACATCATTTCTACCCTGCTCCATCCTTGTATAATTTTTCCTATGACAAAATAAAGAACTTTTACAAATAAGAAGTAATAGAGAAAAAATTTCTCAAATGAACTTTGTGAGTCATATTTGTTGTGTATCATTGAACCTATGAGAGAGAAAGAGAAAGAGAGAGAGAGAGAGAGAAAGAGAGAGAGAGAGAGAGAGAGAGAGAGAGAGAGAGAGAGAGAGAAATGTCCCTGAGATCAGCTCTATTTGCATTGGTATTTCCAGTGGAAATGTCAAGTGTGACCTTTTTCTTGTTTGGGTGTCTAATCCTATTTTAAAGCTCTGTCACGCCCCTGCTGAGGGTCAGTGCCCTCATGAATAGCACTCCTGCACCTGCTCCCCCTTTCTTCTCCTCTTCCCCTCTGAGTAGAACTAGAGGATGTTCCGGATGGCAAAGAAACAATACTATGCTTCAGTGACTGCAGTGACAGAAAATCATTCTGGACTTGGGAATTTGGTAGCATAAGTTTAGAACCCATGAGAAAATAAACACAAAAATGAGCAAAGCTGGAAAGCGGGAAAGAAAAAACTTGCATTTCACTGTTGAAAATAGCAGGGCTAACATGTTCTTGAACTTTTTAATGGATGAAATGGATGCTCTGAAGGAAAAGACCAGCTCTAACAAATACAGGATGTTCAAATTAGTCATTCACATTTTTCCTATAGCTGAAAAAAATATTAATATGAAACAATCTTGGAAAACATAACAGAGGTAATCCAAATTTTCAAAGTGACTGGATTTGGCTTCCTAGAATTTCCCACATATAGTTTTGAGTTATTATTTTTAGCGATGCTGAATAAATAAATATAGACAATTTGATTAGTAAAAGGGTTATATCTTCATGCATCATTTAAAGATATTTTAAAAATCATCCCTTTGCTACTGGTTCTGTTGGATTATAATTTGCCATCAATTATTAGGTAACTAGGGCAACTCAGGTTGAAACATAACTGCATTTAACGGGTCGTTGGTACTATTACTTTTAATGCTAACCATCAGCAAAAGGCTGAATTTACAATGAAACTCTGTTGAAAACTGTGAAGTTCAACATCAACAGTCTTACTTGATGACACCTCACCGTAGAATTCTAAGACTGTTTTCCAGCCATATCCATTTCACTAATTTCCCTAAAATGTGCATTTCCACATGTTCTTCTCTCTCTCTGTCTCTGTCTCTGTCTCTGACTCTCTCTGTCTCTGTCTGTCTGTCTGTCTGTCTGTCTGTCTGTCTGTCTGTCTGTCTCTCCCTCTCTCTCTCTCTCCCATTCTCTCTTTTCTGGTATCTCCAAGACTAGAAGTTACGTTTAAAAAACTAACTGATTTCTCAAGGATTAATCAACCCAGTAGCAATGTGAGTGGTGGAAGCGCAGAGAGCTGGGTTCAGGACACCTCAGAGCGCATGCACCTGGGCACACCTGGACTTAGAACTGGGAGGAGGTGAGCTTGAAACAAGCTTTGAAGACAGAGGGACATTCGACTTTGAGGGGAGAAGAGGCAAAAAGACACAAAAATGTTTTGGAGCATATTTCATGTGAGCAGTTTCACTGGCAAGGAGTAGAATTTTGGGAGATAAATCTAAAAAGTAGGTTAAGATTTTCCCATGGCTGTCTGTGATTATCAGCTTATAGATTTTGTCTTGTATGCTTTGGGAAGCTAATTGAAGGCGTTTGGGCAGGGTAATGATACTATCATCTAGAAAGACTCATTTACTGGAAGAGAGATCAGGTGGGGATGATTGGGTGGAGATTCCTCAGAGGAGGCAGAGAAACAGGTTAGAAGACAGTTGCTCTAATCAGGTATTTGTTCCAGGAAGGGATGAGAAAAATTAAAGTAGATATGAATACTCTGGGAAGATGTACTTAGAGAATTTGGAAATTAAACAAATATGGAAAAGATTAAAAAATGACTTTGGGTGTTCAAATTGATGACTAGGAGAAACGAAGCACGTAGGGCCAGAGCCTGGGGTTCTGTGTGTTATGAAAACAGAATTTTACATGTCTTTTTAAAAACGCTTTTGATACAGGATCTCTCTCACTATGCAGCTTGGACTTGCAGTGATCCTCCTGGTCTCAGCCTCCCCAGCGCTGGGATCACAGGTGTGGGCCACCATGCCGGTGCTCGGTGTCTGACTCAGCAGGCCTGAGGGTGGGGCTGGCATGGCATCTGGTATTGGTACATGTCATTTTGAATGGCTGTAATTCATTTTATTGAAAACATCACATATATACATTATTTTTTATCAAGTTTTTATTTTATTAAGTCAAAATATAACTGTGAAAACATCTGTAAGACACTTCTCTTAATAAACTATACATTAAGGAACTTTACAAAGGTATTCATGACAATAAGGATTTTGAAATAAATTTTATAGCTTTGTGCTTTTTTAATTATGATATTTATTTTTTATTAACATTAATGAGGAATAAATAACAATGAGACAGTTTCACAACACATACAATAATTAATACAATGCATATTGCTGTCTTCACAGTAGTTGTTATGTATATATACTGTGATGTGTCCTCATCCTCCTAGTTGCCAGATCTGTTACTGCATAACTTTTGGGTCTTTCCTAAAGTCAAAATGACCTGGAGGGACCAGGGAGATAGCTCAGTAGCATAAGCGCTTGCCTGGTAAGTGCAGGGTCCTGAGTTCAATTCCCGATACTGGAAAAAAAAAAAAAAAAAAAAAACCTGGAAAGGTAAATTTCTTTTTGGTATTAGGAACTGAACTCAGGATATTGTGCTTGCCAGGCAAGTGCTTATGCTGCTGAGCTATCTCCCATGTCCAAGGTAAACTTTGAATCAATTCAAGGCAGCCATAACAGCTCAACTAAAGACACAAAAGATTTCCAGAATGATGGGATAAGTGTATTAAAAGGCAGAGAGGGTATTTTGAAGGGGATTAATGGCAATATGTCTTTTCTTGTAATTTTTAAAAACAATTATGCATTCATTGTATTTTTTATCACACCATATAGACTGAGATATAGCATTTGCAACCCAGGAAGAATTATTGAAAAAAAAAAATCAACATTTAGAAATTATACTGAGTGGTAGTTGAAGACTTTGAAATAATAATAAGATTGAAAATAAGGACTATATTTTGCAGTGTTCAGTTTTATGAAATAAGATAGAAATGGAAACAGCGAGGAAAGTATAAGAAGGTGGGACCCAGGGGAGGACTGGTTTAGAAAGACAGAAGGGGAGACAGTGGCAGACAGGGAGACAACACGAGCAAAGGAAAAAAGAAATCAAGAGATGCTCTCAGCAAAGAATATTAAGGCTGAGAATAGGCTGCTGGTTTATAAATGAAAAGACCATGCTTGACTTTTAAAAATATGGGACCCACAACAAGTGCTTTAGAGCAGAACGTGTTCTGTGAAAGCAGCTGCAGCAATTCTAAAATCTCAAGGACTTTCATGGTAAAGAAAAAGGAAAGTGGAGGTGGCCAGGGCACGCAAGCCACAGGAAGGACACTGCATGCGCAGGCACGTTGCTGCCGCAGGCAGGGAAGCAGAAGCCAGGAGAAAGTCTGAAGCAGTGCAGGGAAGTTCAGTAAACACAGCCACTTGCTACAAGCTGCATGCTTGGCAGTGCCTTCCTCACTGGACACAAGACTCTGGACTATTTGGGGCCCATTCAACTACAACATCTTGTGAGCCAGCCAGAAAAGCTTCACCTGGTCCAGGATCTCAGAGCCATCGATAAGGCAGCGGTACTCATTCACCTGTTAGTAGAAGACTCAACATACACTCTTAGCACAGAGCACAGGCAACATCGCATGGTTGAACTCAAAGATGCCTTTTTTTCTATCTCCCAATGTTTATTTGCATTTGAATGGGAGGATCCTCAAACAGGATTTTGCTCACGATATTCTTGGACTGTGTTGCCTCAGATCTTTAGAGACAGTCCCCACTTGTTTGCAAGGGCTGTAGCTCAAGCCATGAAATATCTAAACTTCAAAAGGGGAGAGCTACTATAGTACATAGATGACCTCCTCATTGGTGGCCCCATTAAGGAGCTATCTGATAAGAACATCATTAAGACTCAATTTTCTAGCAAAGCAGGGTTTGTGAGGTGTTGCAACACAAGGCCCAGATTTCTTAACAAAAGATGACTTGTGTGGAATGTACCTGAACTCCAGGATAAAAACAACTGTCTTCTAGGAAAACAGAGGCTATGTGCTATCTGGGTCCACCAGAGAACCAACAGAAACTGAGGAGTTCCTTGGGAATGGCCAGCTTCTGCTGCATACAGATACCACACCTTAGAGCAATGTGAGGACCAGGAGTCGAGCCTCTAAATTGGGCAGCAGCTGCTCAAGAGACTTTTGAAGGTTTAAAACAGGTGGTGATACAGGCGCCAGCATCAGCAATCCCAGATCTACCTAAGCCTTCTTCTCTGTGACTGAGTGATAGGGAAGGAATACTGGCTCAATATCTAAAGTAGGAAAACGATTTGCTTGCTTTTCCATGTAACTGGATAGAGTATCATAAGGCTAGCCTAGATACATGAGTAATAGTCCATTATTTTTTAACACAGGTCTGTAAGACTTGCCCTGTCTGTGCCCTCAAAAACACATAGACCCGACCTCCCTCATTGCTAGAACTCGTGCAAAGGCATGGCTCCTCCTCTGGAGAAGATTATCAAGTAGATGGCACCCATTTGCCTATGTGTAAGAGATATACACACCTGTGTGCACTGACACTTGTACTGGAGGCATAGAGGCCATCCCTACCAGTTAGAATGGGCCCTAGGAAAGTCTTCCTTCAAGATGTAATCCCTAGGTTTGGACCGCCTACATCTATCCAGGATGATAATGGACCCTCTTTAACCACGTAAATTGCAAAGAGAGTCTCTAAGGCATTGGCAATTAAGTATTATTTCCGCATTTTGCAGAGACCCCAATCATCAGGAAAAGTTAAGAGAGCCAATCAAACTCTCAAATAAACCTTAGTTGAGTTATGTCAAGAAATCCATCATGAGTGGCTAGGTCGCTTTCTGATTGGCCTAATGAGACTTACAGCAGCCCCCAAATCCAAACTTAACGTCAGCTCATTTGAGATACTTATAACGATTGGAAGCCTGAGTTATGGAAGGTTTCTCTTTCTCCTCCTTTTCCCCTTTGCCCTTATGCCTATTCTATACACAAGAACCTGGACTATTTTGGGCCCAACTGTGACTGTAGCAAAGGTGTTGGAGGAAGTGGCAATAAAATAAAAAGTAGTTTTTCAAAGAAATCACAGTGGAATGCTCTGGATGCAAAGTAGGTTGCCTACACTTAGAAGAGGTGCTGTACTCTCAAGTGCCAGTTACCAGTGCCTTGGGACCTTGAAGAATCAGGTGTATGGCTTAACTGCAAGCCCATGCCTTTGTATTGGTTCTGGCAGTGAGGGAGGATAGATCTACCAGTTTTGGAGGGCACAGACAGGACGAATCTTACAGATCTGTGTTACAAAACAATGGATTATCACTCATAAGTGTCTAGGCTAGCCTTATGTTACTCTATCTAGTCGCATGGAAAAGCAAGCAAGTTGTTTTCCTCTTTTAAATGTTGAGACA
The DNA here is from genome assembly GCA_004027915.1 of Capromys pilorides. Lineage (NCBI taxonomy): Eukaryota > Metazoa > Chordata > Mammalia > Rodentia > Capromyidae > Capromys > Capromys pilorides. Next base: position 12,130 of record PVKN010004708.1, read on the forward strand.
GTGTTCTTGTGGCTACTGCCTGTCACTCAGTCACAGAGAAGAAGGCTTAGTTAGAGCTGGGACTCCTAAGGCTGGGGCCTATGTCAAGTAGACCTTTGGAGATGGAAGTGTCCTTTTAAAGTGGTTTGGTGTGCTGAGTGTGACAAAACGGAATGACAGAAGACCTTACATTGGCTCAGTCTGCTTTTCAGTTCTGTTAAGACCCCTACTATCCTATGTGTGTGATCAGCTGCTTACCTGCCAGTCCACCCCACCACCCCGTGACCTCAAGAGCAGCTCCAAGCCACTTGTCTCTACCCACAGATGCCTTGGGCTTTCTTAGCACACAATGTACAATCAACATTGCTTGCTAATGAAACAGGGATTGAATGGAAGAGTTTATTTTTCTGGAGAGAGGAAATGGGTCTCCCTACAAGGCAGGAAGAGGGGAGAGAGCTGGAGAAGTGGAATGTAAAAGGATTAAATCAAAGCAAGACACTACTCATACAGGATGATTTCTATTTCCTTAGTGAATTGATATCTAAGAGGACTTTCTGAGGAGGACAGATGGCAGGGCCTGGAGAAAACTGTTACTTTTCTATGAGCAAAGCACAGAGTAGCACTGTACACACCTCCTTCAAACCCACAGTAGTGCTGTGGAGTCATCATTATTCCGGACAGGTCAGAATACTCATACCTACTTATTAGTCCAAATCTTGATTGCAAAAGCTCTGCTTCCTTCCATGTGCTACACACAAGTGCAATTAATGGAACAGTGATCAGAATCGAAGGCGAAGGAAATTATTATTGAGCAGCAGCAAGGATCTAGAAAGAGTTAAACTTGCTTAAAGTCAAGGAAGTATGGCTCCCCATCTTGGAGAAGAATAGTCTGTGGAAACCCAAGCTCTGTACTAGTGTACTAGAGGAAGTTTAAGTGAGGAAGGTTTGGCCAAAGACAGGGTTGGAGAGGCTTTGCATTAGTTCAGGTGACTACGTTCCAGGCCTATATAGGAGATCAAACTCATGGCCCCAGCTCCTTAATGTGTATAAATTGCCCAAATGGGACTTGAACATGTGATCCTTCTTACTCATACTACCAAGGTGCTGGCATTGCAGCTTACAGGCATGAGACACCTTGCCTGGCTCAAACCTAGCTTCCCTAACAAGACTGGAAGCATTTAAAATATTTCTTTATTGAGACTTGTAAAGTGCTAAGTACACATTTAACACTCAGTAACTATTCTTGGAAGGTCAATATAAAACCGTGTGGAGGAGCTACATGTGATGGCTTAGGCCTATAATCCTACCTACTTTGGAAGCCAAGGCAGGGGGACCACAAGTTCAATTTGTTATAAGGACAAGTTTCAGAATAAAAAACAAAAAGGCAGAGGATGGAGCTTAGCATAGAGCTTTCCTGGGTTCAATTCCCTCTGTTGCAAAACAAAACAAAAAATATAAAAACTTAAAATGGAGATTTGTGTTAACTAAATCCAACATTGTTTTGGAGTTGTATTTTTGCCTATTAAGATGTTGTTAAACCAAATAGGGATTTGATTAAAAACGACAACAGCAGCAGCAGCAACAACGATAATAAAGATCTTTGTGAAGGAAAATCAGGCTGAATAGATGTTCCTGATCAGATTAGCTGTATGGAATTAAAACAACAGCCAGTTTTTAGTGAGAAGAAACTTTTGGCAAACACATTCCCTTATATTGAGTTGCTTGAGGAAGCAAGATAATGAGTATTTTTTTGTGTGTGTGTGTACTTCTTTGAGCCAGGCAATGTTTTAAGTTCATTAAATTGACTGAAGGACCCTAAAGGCAAATATCATCATGACTCCTACTGTATGACGAGAAGCTGAGGCTGAATGTAGTTCAGTACTATGTCCCAGATACAGAGCAGACTCGTGACAAATATAGAACTGGAAGCTACCGGTCAGCTTCTAAGCACACGTTCCTGGCTACTGGGCTGTTCTCTGAGTTCTGAAGCTCTCTAGTCTTGGGCAGATTCCTTGTGTGCCTGATGAGAAATATGAGTAGCTGTTTACGAATCCAAAGTGTGCCCTTCCTTGGCGTCAGATACACTCCCTCTTATTTTGCACCTGCCCTGTCAATTGTGTTCGGAAGGAAATCCTCTTTCTTACTCACCTCTGTGACTTTTGTGTCCTTGTGGTTTGAAAAAATATTCAAGATCTAAGGAAAACAACCATGACGAAGGCATCCTGCGTACAGCTTTCTATAAACAGTAGTAATGTGGGCTCTTCAGGTGTCAGAGGGCCTTTGGCTCAGTTGTGCCCAGTTTTTCCTCAATTGACCTTAGAAGTGGTCTTTATGAAATCATTTAATAAAGAATTGAACCTGTTGGTGATTGTAGAAGAATTCTTTCTCAAAGGAATAATGGAACAGGTCATGCTTTCCTGCGATTACACTGGGGAGGACCCTACAGTTAATTATCTTTCTATTTCTATGCCTAAAGACAAGAAGTCACACTGTACTAGCTCCAAAAAATGATTCTATCTGAAGTTCATCTTCTTAAATCAATAGATGGTGTTATGATTTGTGTCTAGTTGTCCCCCCACCCAAAGCCTTATGCAATCATGGGGCATGGACTTCTAGAGCTTAAGTTTAACTCATGATCCACTGCGATTATGGGTGATCCAAGGATGAGATTATGGGTCTGAGTACTGCTAGAATTATGGGTGTGGTCTTAGTCAGATATCCTGAGGCAGAGAGCCTGCATGTAATATAAGAGAGACAGAGAAGCAGACTCCTTCTCTGTTACCTCATTGTTGCTGTTTTACTGCTATGAACTGCTGCTTTCTGCCATGTGTCTCTCTGTCTTGGAGTCAGCTGAGTGTGGACTGAAACCGCCAGTAAGTGTGAGCTGAATAAACGTTTCCTTCCTTCATTTTGGGCATCAGGTATTTGTCCTAGCATGAAAGAAGAGAAACTGAGATAGGTGGAAACCAAGAAATAACTCTTTTTGGCTTCTTTCTGTGTATTACTGAGAAATGACCAAAAGGAACTTAATTTTAAAAATTAAATGCAGAGTTTGTATCATGTCATCATCACCTGTGAAAATTTCCCTTATGGACTGCACTGCAGAAGGTGGGATATTAATAAAAATATTTTTAAAGACTAATTCTCCAGGACTTTCAAGTGACAGTTTAAATTCTTTTCAAATGCACTTACATACCTTAACCAGTATTCAGAATTCAGCTCATGCTGATGTAAGGACACTATTGCTCAGACTACTTATAAAATGATTAATGTGTGTAACAAACTCTTTGCATTTGGAATTTGCTTGTTGAGCTTCCAAAGCAGAGCATTAGGCCTGATGCATTATTCATTTATTGTGTACTTAAGACTTTATAGTTCACATAAAATTAAATTTTGTTCATTGGATTTATTGTCCAACAGAAACTTTTTTTTTATCTTTAGTATCTTTTAAAATTTCTTGTTTGTTTGCTTTGTACTGCCAAGTGTGTACCCTCTGGAGGATTTGCCTAGGACGGACCCCGCAGCCTAAGAAGTGGGTACAGAGTTTGCTGCCTGTGCTTCGTTACTGCACTCCCACGAGGATCACAGGTGCGCGCGTGTTCTCCCATCTGGCATAATTAACCCGCCTATCAGAAATCTTTGCCCATGACTCACAATCTCAGAGCATGATCAATAAACAACATGTACATGCTAACGTGGTGTAACAAGCGTTGCCGAATTTAATATGTACTTAGAGTTTTTGCCCTAAAATGTCTAAAACCACAAAATGTGACAAATGGTGCTAAGTAATAGACGAATAAAATAAACACTGAATTGCCTGACATAAGATTTCCCCACCTCAAGTTTCTGAATTTTATACTAGAATGATTTTAAACATATGTGGTTATAAGCTTATCGTATTTCTAAAAATGAACCTTCTATAAAAATCACATTGGACCCCTCAACTGTGTTTTCTTCCATTATTTATAGACAAATTGAAAACAAATGTCATTTTTTTAAAAGTGCGATGAAGTGAAAACAGCTGTCAGGATGTACTTTTTCTCTAGAATTCATCTGTAAAACAGAAGTGTGGTAGCCTAGAGCTTGAGCCTCATGAAATCATATTACTTAGTGGTGTTTGTGTGTCAATGCAGAGAAATAAGTGTTAAGGTTTGCTGTGCCCAGACTTGAATGGTTCATTTAATTTAGCGAGGGTTATGGTTAAAACGATGCAAATGCAAATATTTCATTTTGGGGTATTTAACTGCAAATATACTTTATAACCAAACATTTTGAAAACATCATTTCAAATGTTTTAATGAACATCATACACATGGCTGGGCATTTCCCTGTATAGCTACTCTAGCCTGGAGTGAAGGCCTGACCTTCACAGGGCCCATAGCAAACGCAATTAGCAAAAAGCTCAGAAAATATATGGATGAAATGTTTGGTGGCTTACCTGCTCTAAACACATACAAATTAATTCTGTTTAATAGAGACATTTCTTTTGATTGAGAGAATCAAATTAATAGGATCTTATTTTAAAATCAAACATTTAGTCTCTTAAAACATTGTGTTTTTTTTTAAATTAAAGATATCTGTTATGGCTGTAATACTGTGAGAAGGAGATAGCATCACTTCTAAGGCATTTCTGCCAGGAAGTGTAATCTCAGCTTGATTATGAGGAGACAGCAGACAACTCTAGAGCATTCCATCTAAAATGAGAGCAAACTTAAGCTGAGTGGTGCCACATGCTTGTGATCTGGACATTCTGGAGGCTGAGTCAGGAGAATCACTAAGTTGGAGACCATCCTGGGTTACATAGTGAGTGCAAGGCTGCTGTGGGCTACACAGAGACAAATTATCTCCAAAAGAGACAGAAGGAATTCTTTAAAAGGTAAGTTCTTTAAAATTTTCAAAATTAAAAACATAGAAGAGTCATAACCATTCTCTCTCTCTCTCTCTCTCTCTCTCTCTCTCTCTTTCTCATCTCTCTCGACTTTTTGAGACAGACTTTTGCCACATAGTTTAGCTCGGCCTTGAACTGCTATATAGCTCAGGCTGGCCCAAACTTGCAGCGATCTTCCTGCCTCAGCCTCCCAAGTGCTGAAATTACAGGCCTATGCCATCATACCTGTTAACCTAAATATATAATTGTTGTTGCCTAGGCAACAAATCTTTGCTTACAACTCAATTTCAGGTCAAGAAAACAGACGATGAAAAGCAATTTGATCATCAAGATCTAATTACAATAATGAATAAAATAATTTATGCAAGGGTTTTTTGTGTATGACTTTTCTATAGGGTTTTCCATCAAAGCCCTATGAGGCTAGTTTTGGCTTAACTTGTCTCTAGTGTAGAAATGACACTTGATTTGTCCTTTTGTTTCAGCAGCAAATTTTGCTTTTTAAAATTGCCTGAGATAAAAGTTTTATCATACCACCACCACTAAGGCACTGAATGAATAGGAAAATTCTCAGTTCCCTTTCGGGAGAACTATGTTCCAGTTCCTTTCGTGGTAACCACGTCAGAAGGTCGTGGTGTGGGGACAGGCAACACCATGGCTTTCTCCAGGGTTGCTTTAGTGTGTGTTCTGCTAAAGCGAGCATGGCTTAATTTTACTTCAAAGTGCTGGAGACAGGGCTTTCTGCAAGGGGGAAGGGGGTTAGCAGCTGGCAGGCTTTGTTACTGCCCTTCCCCTTGTTCCCTCCAGAAGTCGTAAACCCTGGAACGTTTCCAGGACTTCTAATGCTTTCCTCTTTGCCCTTCCTCCTTAGCTCCCACTGCCAGCAATGAGTTAACCAGAGTAACCACCGGACAATCACCTCCCAGGTCTCACTGAACCCAGGTCAAGTCTCAGACTAATTCTGCTTAATCATTTTGAAGAAGGTCATGGATAAGCTCTAGAGCTGCAAATATGGTGTTCCCCAAAACGTACCCAATGTCTGCTACAGATAGAGAGTGCCTCCTCTGATCTGTGGACGTGAGCAGTTAGCTTTAGTGACATGAAAAACTCGTTAGGAGCTGGAATGAATGAGATTCTCTCTTGACAAGGAGCAGTAAGCGGGATCCACACTGGACTCCATCTCACAGATGGTCAGCTGGGCCTCGGACACACAGAGGAAGTAGACACCGTAGCAACAATGGTTTGTACAGTTAGCATGGCAGCTGTTCGGAAGCTGGCAGGATGGCAAAGTGAGCCTCTTCCGGGCTGCTCCTGCTTCTTTGGCGATGCTGCCGTCAACAGTGTGGCGTCTCTGCTGAACTGCCTGTGTCTGAGAATTACCTAGAGACAGCTCACCAGTCCTCAGCGTGCACTGAGTCACTGAGGTCAGAGTCCTCCTGCTGCCGTCACCACTTTTCCTGGTGGTACGTGGCCAGATGCACAGACCATTCGGACACCGTCTCTTCTCAAACACAACTCACGAGTGTCAGAATCATTTGCTACTTTTTCAGAAGTGCAGAGTCTTGTCCAAGTGTGTCCTTATGGAAAGAAGGTCAAAGAATCCTCATAAATTTTGAACACATTCCTGAGAAATCTTGCCTTTTTTTTTTCATGTATGTAATTGGTACAGGGTCTCACTATGCAGCTCAGATTTGTGATCCTCCTGTTTTCAGCCTCCCCGGTGCTGAGATTACAAGCATAGGTCACTATGCTTGGATTTGGACACTGACTCAGCTTGCCCTGGGAGTGGGGCCGGCACAGCATGTGGGACTGGGTATGGAACCCTGGTCCCTGTGCTTGCCACAGCTGGTGCTTAGTCTGCTGAGCTATCTTGCTGGCCCATCTTGAGCAATCTTGAGGTTCCTATCACCTGGATTTCTATCAGTTGTCTCAACTTTAGAATCTGAAAGTAATGATTATTTCATCTCTTCTAATCATTTATTGTAAATTTTCCATTCTAAGATTCTCCAACTCCTTTAATTCTTTTTATCTCAATTATTTTCATTGCTCACCCTAATCTCAGTGAAATGTTTCATTAATCCTGATAAATATTTCTCTATGCTTCCCAGGTAAAATGGTCTTAGATTTTTTTTGATATCCTTCCCAGTGTTATTAATTTGGAAACAGAAATATGTTGTCTACAGCGTGCTTGACGTTGTGATCCTCCTGCGTCTGCCTCACAGTTCATGTGACTTAATGCTATTATTTTTTTTGATCATAGAGAACACATAAGATTTAAATTCTTCCAAATTTATTGTAGCTGATATTTACTAACTGTCTTACACTTACTATTTGTACGGAATGTTTTCACCTCCTTTTGTTTCCAAGATGTTTGTTTCATTATACTTCACATATCTTTTACACATGGCATATAGTTGAACATTGAATCTTTGGTTTATTTCAGTGTCTCTCTATATTTAATGGGATTATTGGTATGGTTGGGGTGAATCATGCCAGTACCATCTTTCTATTTGATTCTTTTTTTCTGTAACCAGGTATCGAACTCAGGACTTTGCACTTGCCAGGCAAGAAATTGTGCCCCTCAGATATCTCCCCGGCCCCTCTGTTTGATTCTTGTTTTTATAAATCTTGCTTTATAGATTTTTAAATTTTTTAAATAGTAGATTTTTAAGGAAATTATAAGAAGAAATAAAACACAGTTTTGTTAACTAGACAGTCCTTTCATTTCTTATTTCTGGTGCTCTTTGCTCTTACCTGCAGTCCTAAGCTTCCAGCCGTGTCATTTTTATTTGGCTGAAGGACAGTTGAACTTCTTTTGGTTGTTTTTGTTTTTATAGTACAAGTCTCCTTTCTTTGTCTGAGAAGTCTACTTTTAAAAAGTTCAATCTCGTGTATTTTTCAGTGGCACTGGATCAGAACCCAGAGCCTTTTTGATAAGCTCCCAGCCCTTTTCCACTTTTTATTTTGAGACAGAGTCTTGCGTAGTTTCTTAAGTCATCTAAAATGGGCTTGAACTTGTGATCCTCCTGCCTCAACTTTATAGCTCACCTCACTTTAAATGAAAAATTTTGGTGGATAAACTGTTTTGTGTTCATTCTTTTCCCTTTCAACACTATTCTACTGTTTTTTTGGCTCCACTGTTTGTGAAGAGACACCAGACAATTTTATCTGATTTATCTTGTTACTGTGTGTGCACGATGTCTGTTTTATTCTTTGGTTGTTTTCAAGATTTTTCATTTGGAGCAGTTTGACAGTGACATCCCTATGTGTGGGTCTTTCCTTTGTTGTTTAAATTACTAGGATTCATGGGACTTGGAACCATCAGATGTTTTCACTAAATATTGTAGATTTCAATAATTTTTCTCCAATTTTTTGGGTCTATTTTTGTTGCTTGTACAATTCCATCCATATATTAGGCTATTTTATGTTGTCCTGAAAGGTTGCTGAACTTCTGTTCATTTAATTTTTTACTCTTGCTTCTATAATTTCTTTTAAGCTGCTTCGAATTTACTGACTGTCCTTTTTTTCCCCTTTGTAGCAGCTACTTTCTATTGATCTTTTGATTTTTTTTAAGAAAAAGTTCAAATACTTTACATTTGAGCCTCAATTTCATTTTTTATTGATTGAATTCTTTCGAACAGCTGTATTTACTCATTCGTTAGGGCTACATTTTGCTTTCATCACTTGAACGTACATCCATTTACTTCTTTGAACATATTTCTAGAAGTTGCCTTTAAATTCTGGGCACTTAGTTCACTTTTGAGCAATTTCAGGTCGTGTACATTGCCAACCACAAGGTGTAGATTTCCCATTGCTACCTTCTGACATAGAATGTTGATTCTCATATTAATTAGCAAGGCAGCTCCACTTCTGGCCGGTCACCCTGAACTTGTATGGGTCTAGGGAAAGCCTTCAAGTATATGTTGAGCTCCTCTAATTTGGAAAGCCTTAATCTCTAAATTTTAACTTCCCTGTAGATTGTGTCTGGGTGAAGTTTTACACTGATTAGAACAGTAGATCTTAAGACATGACCTTCCATGTCTCAAATGAGCTCCAAGGATAATGGCGGATATTAATTATACCATAGCATTTCTCTCTAGCAAGCCTAGACCTTCAGCATTCTCCATCAAGTGCTCAACTTTTCTCTTACCTCTGTTCTGTTCTGAAGCTTCTAGCTGTGGCTAACTGGTCAGTCTTAGGTAGCCTTGCCCTGTGCTGTAACCGTGGAATCTTGGCGACCCCTACATAGGCTTCCAGGACCCTCTTTCTGCATGGGTTGCTTTGCTCTGAAAATTCTAGTCACTGCAGCTGCCTTGCATTCTGCTAGTTGCCTGCCAAATATGCTCTGCATGGATTTCCTTTTTCTTCATCTATTCAAGAAAGTTTCCCCAGACAGCGAGCTGGATGATCCTAGATTTCTGGTATCATTTTTCTGTTCCCACTGGGGTCATTGACTTGATCTCTTGCTCTCCATTTCCTGGAAAGATTTATTTTGTTCCATCTTATAATTGTTTTGATGGAAGGGAAGGCTATTTGATTCCAGACATCCTATTATGCCTGGAAGCCCCTGATGGTCCTCACATTGAGAAGTAGAGAGACCAAGAGCCATCACCTTAGCACTCATGTAAGTATGAGTGACTGAAAAGTTTGTTCTTTAAAGTCTTGGTTAAGGGCTAGCATTTAATAATATGGATAATTTCCTATTAAACATTTGGACTTTATTTATGATTTGAATTTTTCAAAGTAGTTATTAGCATGCATCTTTGATGTAATATTTAATATAAATACTGTTTAGATTATTATTTTTGCTATCTTTCTTATTAATTTTCTTAGAAATATTCATTCTTTTTCTCAGTACCAGGGACTTCGTACTGAGCCCTTTATTCACTTTTCATTTTGAGGCAGGGTGTCTCTAAGTCAAGCAGTCGTCTAGGCTGGCCTCAAATTTGCAGTCCTTACTGTCTCACCATTCCACAGTGAAAAATACTCCACTGTGATGATATCTCATACATTAGCAGATAAAAAGAGATGTTTTTCCTTGGAAAGCTATCCATGGCTTTGTAATGGCTAAGGCTTCTGTCACAGCTCATTCTTTATGACTAGAAAGAGCCATAATTAAACATACACATTGCCTGCTGTTTGTAGTTGGATAAGATAAAGGAGTTCCAAGGCGGAAGCACCCTAGGAGCCACCTCATTAAATTAATGTTTCATGGAAGTTTTCAGGCTTGCTGTGAAAGTAGATCTGCTAGTAAACCTTAAGTCCCTCTAGGTACCTCCTCTGTGAATTTTCTTTTTGTTTTTTTCTTTTTAAAAAGAGAACCAGAAACTTGGTGTAAACAACTGACATAAACTAATATGAAACATTTTGAATTTCAATAAATCATTGCCTAGCTTAGGTTTCGAACAACTAGGTTTCAGTTAGGACTATGCCTGAGAGTCTCTTCAGAGATGGGTGGAGTAGTGGACCCTGTGGAGAAGGCAGGCTTTTCTCTGAGCTCTACGGGGCAGTCAAGACCCAGTGAATTAACTTTGTAAAAAGATACGCAGCTCCTCAGTAACCAGATCTTCATGTTGAAACCAGGATGGGCTACACCTTCTCTGCTAACCCTGATGACAACAGCTCTGGAATGCTAATAGGCAGGACATCACTGGAGTGTAACCTGCAGACTTTCTGGCAGCCACGAGACATCCTGCTGACGACATGGTGGTTTATTGTAAACAAAAATCTGAAGCAACCAAATCATGAAACTATAACAGCTGTGAAGCTGTTATAGTTTGGCGCTAGAACGTCACCACAAATTCTCGTGTGTTCAGAGGTTACACTTGTGGAAAATGACTGGCTCCTAGGCATAATGTACTCATCAGTACATTAATTCACTGAAAGATTTAAAGCTGTGTGCACTGTCAGGAGGTGGGGCCTGAGAAGAGGAGGCCAGTCACTGGGTGCACGACTGGAAAGGATCTCTCCTCTTCCCCTCTCCTTCCTTCTCTCTCGGCTTCCTGCGCAACATGCTACAAGCTGCTGTTCTCTACAAGGTTCTCCCACCAGGCCCACACTGCCTTGGAGCCAACAAACCATGGACTGACTCCCCTGAAAGCTGTGATCCAAATAGAACCTTCCTGCTTTAAATTGTGGGGGCTGCGGATTTTGTTTCCATGGCGACAAAGTGACTAAGGTACAGAGTGTTAAAAAACATAGGCAAATGTTTTACATATGATATGGATAAAAAATATAGAATTCCCAAACTGTATATTTAGAATTAGAATTTAATAACATTCAAAACAACATTTTCAAATATTATGTCATATGTTCATTTGTGTGAGCATGTGAAAACAGATTTGTTGGTACACATTGTTTCAATCTCAGAATTTAAAAAGTATTTATTTAGCAAGAAATATGCCAAGATATACAGGACAAATAATAATATACTTAAAGATATCCTGGGATGGAAATTCCACAACTGTTCTTAATGATTCGTAGTTCTGATGGTTAGGAATCCTTTTTTCCTATTTAGTTGAACTCTTCCTGATTTAATTTCAAGCCCCGTCCTCTCATCTGGTCTTTAAAATTATAAAACACTAGATAGCTCAGTGGAATAAAGCAGACGCAGGGGCCAGAGGTTCGATCCCTGAAGTGCTGTGCCAGCCCTGCCCCCATGGCGCTGAGACTGCTACTGAGACTGGGCATGGTGGTGCGCACCTGTAATCCTAGCGCTTGGAAGGCTCAAAACAGGAAGAATACTGTGAGTCTGATCTGTGTAGTAAGACCCTGTAGACTCTGTACTATATACATAAAAAATAAAATAAGATAACAACAAAAAAATAAAATTATGAAACATTCTCCACCATAAAGAACAATATAATACCACCAAAACCATGTAGTCATCCCTCTTACAAGATCGGTTTGGTTATTTATTTATTTATAGTGTTACCAATGAAACCCAGGGCCTTTACATTATTACATCCTCATTTCACCCCTACCTTTTTTTAAAATTTTGAGACAGGTCTCACTAAGTTGCTTGCTGGGTTGCCCTGGCTTGAACTGGCCATTCTGTTGCCTCAGCCGTGCAAAGTTCTGGGATTGCAGGTGTGCCTTGCCGTGCCCAGCTGTGGCATCTTCATGTTCTTACTTTCTCCTTCCTTAGCATTTTGCCAAGGCTGGCAGGCCCGTCTTTTTGTTTTTGGAGCCATCAGGACACCGTCGCGCCCAGTTTCCTATTTCCTAACTCACGTTTATTTCCGGCCATCGCTACAGCACTGAAGAGTGTAAGGGAATCCCAGCGTAGCAGTCCCGGGTCGTGGCTATGTAGCAGCGGTCATGGCCATGGGTTTCTTTCAAATTTCATGCTGATCCTGGATGTTCTGCCTGCCAGAGGGAGAAGGGATAGGTTTAGGCATGTGTGTCACATGCTAAGACACAGTGCTGTCCAGGGCCTTAGTGTGTGCATGGCTCTACAAAACCCTGCCCAGCGGTTGTCACTGTTCCTGTATTAAAAAAACAAAACAAAATAAAACAAAAAAAAAAAACACTCTCAACTGTAGAGCTCTGCTGGCTCCACAATTTGCCAGAGTCACACAGCGTGCATACAACAGGCAGCCTCTGCCTTGCACTACCAGTGTCTCTGAACTCTGCTTCACAATGCAGGCTAGTAGTTTCTTTCTTTTTTTTTTTTTGAATGGAGAGTTCTTAGGGATTGAACTCAGGGCCTATGCATTCAACAGAGCGCCCACTCCTTATATTTCTTAGTTTTGAGACAGAGTCTAAATTGTTCTTATATGGCCTTGAATCTGTGATTCTCCTGCCTCAGCTTCCTCCTGTGAGCGCTGAGATTGTGGATCTGCACCACCACACCCAGTTGGTTTTGCTCATTTAAAGAATTAAAATCTGGACTGGGGGAAATAGCTCCATGGCACAAGTGCCTGCCTGGCAAGTGCAAAGTCATGAGTTCAAACCCCGGTCCTGCAAATAATTAATTAATTAATTAAAATCTTAGCTGATTCTTTCTTGGTGGGTGATATTATATTAATATTTTCAGTATATTGTTAGTGCTGTCAGTTAGACAGAGTTTACTTTCTGTTGACTTGGTTCAGAATAAGGTAAAACTCTTAGGCAGTAGTGGCACATGTCTGTAATCCCAGCCCTTGGGAGGCTGAGGCAGGGTTGAGCCCTTCTGAGGTCTCCCTTGGCTTGCAGATGTGCTCCAGGCCAACCTGGGTTACATAGTTCACGGGAAGCTTGAACTTCATAAGGAGACCCTTTCTCAAAAACAAAACAAAACAAAATCAAACCAAATCAGACCAAAACCCATCTCTTAGATCAATGCTACTTTCCATTTTATTTACTTTTCCCTTGTCTGTCATGGGGTTACTTTCATGTGCTTATATCTATGGTCACTTCCATGGCCATGGCAAAATTCATAGCCCACTGGGACTTGGGTTGTGACTTGGATAACAGCCTGGCTATGAACCTACTAGGGAAGTCTTGGCAGAGTTCAAGGTCATGGACACCACAGATTTTTTTTTTTAAAGTGGAACTTTTTATTTATTTATTTATTTATTTATTTATTTATTTATTTATTTAATGGCTGGCTCAGCCTGCCCTGGTGGTGGGGCTGGCGCAGCATGTGGTGCCAGGGATCGAACCACAGTCCCTGCAGTTGCCTGAGCTTTCCTAAGCAGGCACTTTAGACCACTGAACCATCTCGCAGGCCCCACCACAGATCTTTTTAATTGTTCTACATCTGTTTAATTGTTCCAGAGGGGCCGAGGAGGTGGGGATAGCAGTGAGTGGAGGGAATCCTCCCAGGCTACAGCACCTCTTCCTTCTCCACTCACTTCAAAGCTGCTGAAATGCACTTTTAAAAAATATAAATTTGTTATTATGAAATAATTAGGTATAAAGAAAATGCTAGATAACATAATAAATGTTTGCATTCCAGCATTCTAAGAAATAAAGCATTAGAAATAAAATTAAAATTCTCTCCAACTCTGATCCTTCTCATCCCTCACTCCCCAGGGTTGGTGTGTGTTTCCTCTGCATGACATTCAACTGTGTGAATATACTGTTTTATTTTTTTTTCAAGTTGATGGACACTTAGAAGATGGGGATGAAGTTTGTGGGAGACCTTGTAATTAGATATGAATTATTTTCTACTCCTAGTTCTGTTCTGTGAGATATGTTTATTAGCTTATTGAAAACAAATGAATCATTAAATATAGGCAGAACATTTAAAGCCCAATAATGACAATGTGTCATGAACCAAGGATAATGGATAATTCCATCAGGGCACATCAGGTCAATAATAAAAATATGGCTGCCTTAAGTGTCATAAACTAGGTAGCTTAAATAACAGAGCTTTAGCTTTTAAGTACTGGAGGCCAGATGTCCACATTGTAGCTGCCGTGTCAGCAGCACTGGGCCCTTCTGAGGTCTCTCCTTGGCTTGTGGATGGCTACCTGGCCCATCCCTTATCTGCCCCTATCTTTGCTCAGTGCCATTCTGTGGCCCCATCTCCATCAGGATAGGGCCAACTGTAACTTATTCCCCTCTTTAAAGACCCTGTCTCTAGGTATAGTCACATTCCACAGTCTTGGGGGGCCAGAATTTTGGAGGCACAATTCACCTCACTTTAGCTATTATAGACAATGCACCAATGGTATTCCTGTGAAGGCCTTCTTAGGACACTAAGTTCAAATTCCTGGAGAATCCATCAAGATATGGAGCCACTAGGTCACATAGTAGCACCCTATTAAGTGGATGGTGGTGGGTTTGCACAGCAGGATCCAAGTCTGAGAACTAAGTCCACTTGTTTCACGGGCCCTGTACACAAAACTTGAATGAACTTTTATACCATATTGTTGGCATGCTTGAGTTTTGACTTTGGCTTGTTGCATAAATTCAGGTATGGAATTTTCCATTTGTGATGTTACATGGGCCTCAAAAAGTTTCTGATTTTGGATCAGGGTTGCTTAATTTATAATCATTATTCCCATTTTACTCACGAGAAAACTGAGGCTTGAGAAGATTAATCCTTCTAAGGACTCAGAGGATCCAGTAGTAAAGCTGGGATTCTTACCCAGAACAATTTGATCTCAGAACTTATGCTTTTATATATTATGTGAGCTTCTATAGTGGTTTCATTTGGAGAACTCCATCTCTGCATCTGTCTGTCTATGTCTCTGTCATGTCTCTGTCTCTCTCATTCTCCCCACAGTACAAGTGTGAAGCACTTCCCTGGGCACAATTAGCCACTGGCTGGGGAGCCCAGTCATCAAGCTGTGCTGGACGTGATGGGAGATGAGCGACAGCAGCCCAGCATCTGAGAGCAGTCCAGGAAAAGGACGGAAGCACAAATTCCCGAAACCACCTTCCAGCAAGGCAGCATCTGTGTTGACTTACAAAGACAGAAGGGTGGAAGAACCCTGTGGCTTGCGTCAGGGGCCCAGGCCCGACATCCTGTGACGCGCAGCAGAGGTAGTGGAAATCACTGTGGACAATGGCAACAGATGCCAGACAGTGGGGAGAACTCTGCCCAGGGAGGCCCACGTGTCACCCCCCAGCTGCGGGTGGGAGGGGGTGCACAGGAAGGAAGTGCACTGCCGGGAGGATCTAAGGCCCCGGAAGGGAGCACAGGTGCCCAGCTGCACCTGGCCCCAGGGAACGCTCCCTGCAGGCCGTTCACCACTATTGTCATTCTCTCCAAGTGGTCAATTTCTTCCAGACCACAAACTGCAAACAGCATCGTCTTTAAAGAATAGGGTATGAGTTCCATGAATACATTTTGCATCCACAGTGGAGATAGCTGATCTAATTAACCCAAACTTTACGTGGTGCTGCACACATTTGTGCTGGACAATGTGAAAGGAAAATGTGCTGTTCTTTATAACTTGAAAAATTAGTATTTTTTGGTCACACTCAAACAGATAGAAAGCTTATTTGGATTTCACTTGACACATACGCAGTATTAACTTCCAGGAAATGAGGACCTAATTCTTGGGTGCATAGAGAGGCTTTATCTTTTGTCCTTTCCCCCTTTCCAGTTTTTTTCCCCCAAATGGTCTGTCTTTCCTGGATAAATGCTAGAGAATCCTAGCATCAACGATAGGAGTCATTGGCCTGTACGCATGGCCTCTCTGCTGAGGATGAAATATTTCCTTGGTACAATATATAATGCTTTCCTAGTGTGAATGAAACAATGTGGCTTTTATCAGAGGAGCTGCAGCAGCGATGGAGGCCTCTGTTTATGTTCGGAACAGGTCCGAGCCAGGGAGGAAGGAGGAAGATGCTCTCTGAGGCACAGCCCTGCACAGCAGGCCTGACCTGCTGCTGGAGCTTGGAAGGGCAAAGGGTACTGGGCTCCACTCTGATGAGGGGTTGGGCCCAGCCCGGCCAGGCCATTGTGTGGGGTGTGCGCAAGTGCTGGGGACAGGGCGTGGGTGAGCAGGGAAGGGTTTGCAGTGCCTGTCCCCCAGCTGAGCACTGGGCAAACATTTCCACCACTGCCTATTTCCCTGAGACTTTTGACAGTATGTGCAGTTTGTGTAAAGTATTCCTAAAAGAGAGGGGCATTTGTTCAACTTATATGACTTCTTTTTATATCAGGAGAGGAAAGCAGTTCTTCTGGGCATATGTCCTGTTGAACGTGGTCCAACTGAAACTCCTTTCTTTCCCATATTCAGAAATCAGACTGCCTGTGTAAATTCACCTGCTAGCACAGCTTGCTATTGGTCCTGGATTGTCTCTGACCCGCCCCCCATTTTAATGTGACATTGCTTCTTTCTCTAATGATTCCAATGAATCACCAAATCATTAACAAAAAGAGTAACTGTGGGTGAATGATTTCTTTAATTTTCTTTAGTGGATTCTTACACTGTGATATATATATATATAATGAGAGATGATAGCAGAGTCTGAAATTGGAAGGAATTTAATGAAATCTGGGAAATATTATGATGTGATAAACTGGGGACACTGGGTGCTTGGGAGTGTGGGAAAGTATCCTTCAGAGAGAGAGAGAGACAGAGACAGAGACAGACAGAGACAGAGACAGACAGAGACAGACAGAGAGACAGAGAGACAGAAAGAGACAAAGAGAGAAAGAGATCATTTATTCACTGCCTGCTCCTAGTAAAGGAATTTCACAAAGCGTGTGTAGCTTTATTGTTTTATTTTGTTTTTATTTTTATTTTTTGCATTCAGATAAACTTGGGGCTTTCACACTGAGCTATGTCACCAGCTCCCCAATGTTTGATTGTCATTTTTAAACAGGATTTCACTGAGCCACTAGATTGCCCGGACTGGGTTCAGTCTCGTGATCTCCCTGCCTCAGTGTCCCGGAATGCTGGAGCGGCAGGTGAGCGCTAGCGCACCCTGCCAGCACACGCAGGTTGTAGTATTTGGTTTGGCTTGTGTTTCTTGCATTTTTTTTTTTTTTTTTTTACCAGCATGCCAATAGGCTGTGCCTTGACTTATTTTATTTAGAAGTTTTGAGCGTGTGTTGCTCCAAAGCACTGTGATGCAGCTTGAATGCAGGCTCTGGTGGTTGTCCTTCCCCACTAGGGTCTCTCAGGGCTCCATACCATGTGCCCTCTTGCCTTGACTCTACCTCACCAGGCCGGCTGAGCAAGCACGAAGGTGGCATTCCTGATTCTGTGCTGTTTGTAGGTTTATAATTTACAGGACACTTTCACAAAGGTATTCTTATTTGACCCTCGTATTATCCCATGACAAAATGGCCCAGGTGTTTGGTTTATCTGAGAGACAATACCACAGGGCTCAGAGAGGTGGAGGCTTTGCTTCAAGTCACACTGCTCATACTCGAACAGTCCTAGCCCTTTTTTTCCTAAAAAGCCATGCTTGCTCAATCTGGCCTGGTTTCCATTTCTTGTGGCTCTTGTTACCACACGCTGGTCACTGGGCCTACTGCTTGCAGGTAATGCTTCCAGTACATGACTCAGTGCTCATGACAGCAGAAGAGGACACTGACTCATGTCTCCCCATCCTCTCCTTTGGAACTAAGTCACCAACACAGCTCGGATGCTCTTTCCACCACTGCGCACTCAGGAACACTGATCTGTGACTCCTCGTAGATGTCACATGCCACCCTCTGTCTCTGTGTTACCTGTGGAGCTGGGAGGGGCCCAGGGTCTGGACAGTGAATACAGCACAGCAAATGCGCAGGAGTGGACGCATGGGTGGTAGCTTGTCTGTCCCGGGCTGGGCAGGCTCTGAGTTGTACATGAGGAAAGTGAAATGCAGAGGACCCTATACAGATGGGACAAGGAGGTGAGGGGTACACGAGCATCCTGTGAGGAGCACAGCCACTCTCCAGGAAAGAGGCCATGGCAAACTCAAGGAAGGTCAAGCACTCAGCACGGCTGCGTGTGTGCGTGCATGCGTGCGTGTGTGTGTGTGTGTGTGTGTGTGTGTGTGGTGTGTTTTGCTTGCTTGCTCATTTTGTTTTTTGACACAGGACCTCCCTATATAGCCTGGCTGGCCATGAGTTCACTGTTCCGCCTCAGCCTCCAAAGTGATGACACATAGGTGTGCACCAGCTGGCCTGGCTTGCTCTGCTTTAACTTTGGTGCTCCAGGCAAGAGAATCCTGGAGTACCTGGAGAGGGCTGCTCTGCACCTCCTCAAAGGGAAGGGCCTACCAGCTGCAGCGTAAGCTTCTCTCTCCCTCTTCTCTCTCTTCTCTTTTCTCTCTCCTCTCCTCCCTCTCCCCTTTTCCTTTTTCCTTCTCCCTCTCTCTCCCCCTCTCCCTCTTCCTTCTCTCCCTTTCCTTTCTCCCCTTCTCTCCCCTTCCCTGCTGTACCCTGAGTATTATCTGTGAGCAATCTTAGTAGATTTTGCAGAGATTGAGAGCAATTTCACTGGGAAAAGCCAGAAGTGGCTGAGTGAAAATTTTCAGGAAAATACAATAAATTGTTTTTGAGAATTAAAATTAAATGCTTGAATATGTATGGCCTGTGTTGTGTGATGCCTCATAACAATTGGCCATTATTTTTGAAATTTTCAAATGATGTTGTTTTTACATGTTATTCCAAACTAAAATATGAGAACTGTTTCAGGGCTACCTTTCTGCCTACAAGTGGAAATTAAAGATATCTGTTTAGAGGTACAGATTCATTTTAAATTATTGGAGCTGCTCAGCAAAACTATTATGAAATTGAAATGCATTATATTCATAAGAACAGACTACTTACAAATAGAACTTACTTGATATCTTAAAGGATAATGGAAAAAAATTAACTTGGTTTATGCCTTATCTATGTAGACTGGGTGGAACACAGGACGGGAAGTGCTGGGGATGCAGCACAGGGGTACAGCTCTTGCCCAGTGTGTGTGAGGTCCAAGGTGTCACCTCTGTAATGGTGGGGATATGGTGTCAACCTGAGAAGTGTAGAGGTTTACGTCAGCTTCTCAGCAGGGGCCAGGGTGCTCACTTTGTAAACATTCTGAGCCTGCGCAAGAGAAGGAAACCCAGATGGTATCAGTGCCGCCACCCACCCTGGGGCAGCAGCCAGCTTACAGCATAACCGAGGAAAGGAGGCTTGGTCTCGGCTCTTTTACTCTTGCTGCTTCTTCTATCTTCCGTGGCCTTGAACTGCTGGCCTCTGCCTTGGAGCCAGCTGATGAGGGGCTGAAACCTCCTCAAACTGTAAGCTAAATAAAACTTTCCTTTCTGAATTTGGAGGGCTGGGGTGGGGGGAGGCAGGTATTTTTGTCTTGGCCACGTGACAAAAGTAACTAAGACAACCTCCTAGCATGGTGGAGGGAGGAAGAGAGGGAGAAAAAGAGGTGGGGGTGGGAGAGAGAGGAAGGGAGGGAGGGGGGTGAAGGAAGAGAGAGAATGAATAGAATTATCATAAAGGCTGCTGGGGAAGCTCACATGCAAGTCAGGGTTTAATCAGGAAGTCAGAAGCCGTGCGTCCATGTGTTCTAGACGTGGAGAGTTCAGTGCCGACCTAGGGACTGGCGCGCCCTCATGCGCCAGTGGAGAGCTGGTGAGGCTGCACCCGAGGTTCAGGTAACTGCCCGAGAAGTCAGAGGACCTGGCACTGAAGCCCGCAGCCCAGGACACACAGCGTGTTTTCACCAGCTGATTGCGAGTGACTGCACTGCTCAGACTCTCCCAAAGCCTCAGCTGGTTACAAGATCGGATGTCGGTCCTCACTCACGTGACAATGCCTTTTGAGTGTCTGTGTCCCCTTCACCTTCATTCCAGGCCCTCCTGGGGCTTCCAGAAAGCCACCGGGAGGCAGCTGGCTGGTGTAGAAGGGTGAGTGGCCACAGCAAGCTGGCTGCAGACCAGACCTAGCTGGCTAAACTCATACGAGGAAAATATAATTGAATATACAGGAATTACTGCACAAAAATGGTCCCCGCGGTGGGTATGATGGGTACCTCTGTAATCGCAGCATTCTGGGAGGCTGAGACAGGTGGACGGCAAGTCTGAGCCTAGCTTGGGCAATTTAGAGACTTAGCAAGACCCTTTCTCAAAATTGAAATGAAAAGGGACTGTGACACAGCTTAGTGCAAAGGACCTAGTTTCAGTCCTTAGTAACACACACACACACACACACACACACTTACACACACTCAAAGACTCTCAAATTGTGGGAATGTAGCTCAGTGCTAGAGCATGTACTTATTCCATTTGAGGCCTCAGTTTCAATCCCCAGCATCAATGGGATTACATTGATGTAATTACTACATTACATAAATGTAATAAATAAAACAGATCTGGTTTTGAAGAGCAAGGCTACATGATAT
>PVKN010004709.1:0-32733 GCA_004027915.1 Capromys pilorides
CATGTTTCACTCTGGGATAGCAGTCTCATACTGATTCTTTCTGATTTTAATGCACTAAATACTCACTTAACAAACACACGTTTCAAAGATGGAAGATAAATTTAGCATTAACTTGAGCTCAGCACTCTATTTTCAATCATGGAGACAAAAAACAAATCTAAGGAAATATTAACTTCTCAAGTTTGCACATGCAGGAAGACTCAAGTAGGTTTTCTTAACTTTTAGAAAGAAAATGAAAATTCAGACCCTACTTTGTGTGGCCAAAGAAAGAAAAATCAGACTCCAGCGACATCCCACCTTTTGGCTTCATTACTAGGAGGCATAAAAACACAATTTTTAAAAGTCAGATTTTTAATTACAAGATTTTTTCACAAGAAACTGCTTGTAATTTAAGAATTTTTAATCAAAGAAATGGATTGGGAGATTTCTTAAATGAAGATGTTTTAAAAATCAAAAGGTAGGGTAAAATGTATTTCAAAGTTTGTGATTTTGATATTTATTGTTTTATTATTAGAAGCCACCTCTACATTGAATAGATGGGGTGTTCTCAGCGGGCAGAGTTCTCCTTTTCAAATACTTCAGAAGTTCTTAGGACACCAAACAGGAGCCAAAAGTTACACCTCTGAATCGTCACCCTATAAGCGAAATGTACAAGGCTTCCTCAGGTCAGGGCCATGTTAGTCCCAGGTGAAGTCTCGTTCAGAAATGACAGCTGGGACTCCTGGTCTACACCAGTGGCCAGCGCCTCTGTAGTGCTTTGCTGGCCTGCAAGCTCTCACCCCAGGCCACTGTCTGAGTACCTGATAGTCCCTGGATGTAGAAATGTGAAACAGCCCTGTGCTTAAGGGGGTTGTGTAATGAGGCCTTCCAGGCAATCGGACAGGTGTGTGCACAACAGTTGAGGCTTTAAAGCCCGAGTTCTAGTTCTCCTTTCTTCATGACTCAGGTCACGTATTCATCCTAGCTCACCAAATCTAGGACATCCCTGCTCAAGGTCACTGGTGGCTCCCTGCTCTCCTGCATATGCCCTAAGCCTCTCTAGGCCAGTTTTCAAAATGATCACAGTAGTATTCACTTTAAGTCTGGCCTCGTCCCCACAGCAAAAGCCCAATTCAAAATCAGAATTTTTTTGTTTTGTTTTGAGATAACATCTCACATTTACTTTAGGCTGGCCTTGACCTCACTATATAGCCCAAGCTGGCCTCAAAATGGTGGTAATCTTCCTGCACCAGCCTCTCCAGCATTGAGATTATAGGCATGTGCCACCATGTCTGGCTCCTCAAATTCAGACTGTTTACAAAGCCTTTCCCAATTATCTTTCTGTTTCAACTTTCCCTGTGTGCACCCGCATGGGCCCCTGTGGGATATGCACAAGTGTACACAGGACACTTGAACCTTTTAACCTGATCCTATCCTTTGCCTCAGATTTAATCTCCTTGACAGTGGACTGTGCTTACATTCTTCTCACATTAACCAAGCTTTCAAATGGTCAAGTTTTTAATGTTAAAGAGCATATCTCTCTCTCCCTCTCCCTCTCCCTCTCTCTCTCTCCTCTCTGTATAGAATGATAATACTCAGGTGATTTCCTAACAAAATCACATTATAATGATTAGCACTTAGTTTACAACATAAGCCCACTGGGGAAACCAGTCAATGAAACTGCTGATGAACTCTAATTGATTTTTATTTCTTTCTCACATCATACCTTATAGAGCAACTGTGAGTTAAAGTCAACAGAAGCACCAGTGCAGGACTTCACTGCCCCTCTCTGGAACCCCAGTTTGTATCTCAGGTACTTTCACTCTCCTAGTATAACCCTTTGAATACTGTGCTGAGGGCAGAGTTATTTACAAACCAAAATAGCAAACTCTCAGGCTGAGGCTAGCCTTTTCAGGGTCATCTCATCTAGTATCTCATCCAGTTTATCCTTTGGATCACTGCAAACATTAAAGTTTCTATGGACAAGTAGGTCAGAACTTTTTCAAAAAACATTAAACCGGTTCTTGTTGCACATGCCCAGAGCCAAGCACGGTGCTCCCTGGTAATGTGGTCTCCCTGCGGAGGGGCCTAGAAGGGCCTTGCGCCGTCTTAGTTGGCCCATGTAATTCTGCAATGAGATTTTCCATGCCTACTCTTCGCAAGATTAGGGAGACTCTTACCCAGTCTCCAACCTGTTGTTTAAATTGTTGGGACCTTCTTGGTCTTGTGGACTTGCTTGATAAGTTCTTGACATAAGAGATTCCTAACTGAACATCTCTTCCATTAGACTAGACTAATTCTCTGCTCATCTAGTTATCATTTTCTCATCCTTCACAACCAAGTCTAAAAACTCCCTCACCAAGCATTTCCACAAGCGGGTAAATGTCCCCTAACAGGCATTAGTTAGTAGGCTTTGTGATGAGATTTAATGTTGGTCTCCCTGCTAGGCAGCATGTCCCAGCACGGCGCTGACATTGTACATTTTAATGGTGGGCGTTGCCAAAAGCAGGCACTCAAGAAGTTGCCAATAAATAACACAAGTTTCCAGAGGTCATTGAAAAATAAACAAATATTTTCATTTGTGGCTTGTTTTAGAAGGTCTGAAGTCCAGAGCTTAAGTCCTCAACCTGGACCTCTTCTGTGGGCAAATTAGTTTCTTTCCTCCTCAAGTGTTTTCTGACCCATAGAGAAGACATTGCTCTGTTTTATAGTTTCAAGATGAGCAGATATAGAGAAGTCTTGATTTGCTGGGATGATCTATTAAAAATTACTAAGTTGAGAAGGATGGGCTTTATTGCACATATTGAGCCTTTCGTTGAAACTTTACTGCGCAAGTCTATACTGCTAGATTGCAACAGGAAGTAGGGGAACACTGAAGAGGCCAGGAAGCTTTAGGATTAGTCATGCAAAATCAGACTTCCTGCACAAAACTGAGGCCAAGAATTACTATCAGCTTCTCCTTCTAATCCTAAGTAATACTAAGAAGGACCACATGGCCTGGCCTACTGCTCAGACTTAACCCCTACGCAGTAAGAACGTATCGATAGACTCCCTTGATGACTTAAGATTTGCATTTAGTCTAGAAGCCCTTTACTCTTTATGTGGAAAAATCAATAATCACCTTCCAACTTCCAATGAGATGCTTGAGATTTCTGGTTAATGGTCAATTCTGAATTATAGACGTCATTTTTATTACGTTGGAAATTTAAAAACAAGCACTTACTGTTGGACTATTTAGGTCAGGAGGTGTAGACATGTCCCCAAACAAATCCATCTGGTCAACACCCTTAAAAAAGTATTTGGATTAGATTCAGATGTGTCCACTAACAAGGATTACTTTGAATATTGTTGCAATTTTTTGTTTCCCATATTAAGGGATTTTCACTGGCAGGCTGAGGCTGGAGGATCACAATGAGTCTGAAGCCAGTCTAACCTACATAGTGAGTTCAAGGTCGGCCTGAACTATATAGCAAAATCTTATCTCAAAAAATAAAAAATAAAACAAAAAAACAAAGAAAACCCAAAAAACCCACAAGTGCAGTTTCACATAATTCATACAGATTTGATATTCAGTTATTTAGGTCAGGAGCTGTAAATATATCCCCAGATAGATGCATCTGGGTCTACTCCCTTAGAAAATATTTGGATTAGTTTCAAGTTTACTTTGTATGTGACATAAATGTTACACTAATGTTTAGGGAAATACATGCTGCTATTGGATTTTCATACAGATTCAGTACAAATTTGGCATTATCAACATCTGGAGAAGGGGCTGGGGAGATAACTCAGTACAATAAGCACTTGCAAGAGGCTGGAGAGATAGCTCTGTGGCATAAAAACCTGCCGGGCAAATGTAAGGTCGTGAGTTCAAACCTCGGTCTCACAAAAAAAAAAAAAAAAGAGTAAGTGCTTGCCTGGTAAGCACAAGGGCCTGAATTCAATCTCCAGTTCTGGGGGGAAAAAAAAAAAATCTGCAGAAAGCAGACCCAAGTCTAGGTGAATAAGAATCATGAAATACCCTGCACGTAGCACATACCAATTTCATTTTGGTTTTTTGGTCCTCAAGAGTCATCAGGGCCTCACTTCCATTCTGAAAAAGACACAGATATACAAGGGTAACTGATGAATTTTTCCCTCCAGAATTTACTTTCCTAACATAGTAGTGTTTACCCGGCAGTTATCATTTTGGTGTTGATCTTTAACTCTATATTTCCATCAATAAAGAGGCCATAAACACGCAGCTTGGAGGGGAGAGTGCTCAGGCAGGCAGACGGCAAAGAAAAAATCACACGCACTGCACCCCCTCTCATAAGAAGTAGCGATGTGCTTTTACCTCAACTGCTTTGCTGGCCTCTTCTGCCTGTAAGGAAAGACACAACTTTAGTAAAGTGTTTGTAGACAAAAGAACAAACAGACTCATGCACAAGGCAAGAGCACTAGGTATTTCACCTATGAGGTCACTGCTTTCCTCTTTTCATACAGACATTAGATTTGAATAGAATTTTTAAATGTGAAGTGGATCTTCCTATGAAGTTCCTATAACTGACACAAGTTTTTGGGGAGAAAAGTTAAGACACAGGGATGGCCATCCGCAGCACCGCCCCACTGGGAGGTACAGACAATTCTGGAGAGTCCTTCAGATCTGAGAGTCCAGCTGGCCGTACATGCGAACAGCTCTAAGTATGGTCCTGAACAGGCTTTCAATCAACAGCGCCTGTACCAAGCAGTACTTGCCTGTTTCTTTTCCTCTTCCTTTTTCTTTACATTATAGATAACTTGAAAAAGGTCTTTCAGATCAACGACTAATGGCTCAGCCTAAAGCAAGAGAAAGCGGCATTATTATTTTACTTCAATTATTTTCTTCTTTGTCTCCATTAGTTCTCATTAGTACTGATATTTTTTTCTTTTAAAACTCCTTCTTGCTTCCCGTGGTTTGTTTGTTTGTTTGTTTGTTTATTTATTTGGTACAGGGTCTTGCCACACAGCTGGGACTCATAGCGACCCTGTCTTAGCCCTGCCAGTGCTGGGATTACAGGAATGGACCACCACCACTGGTTTAGGTTGGCTGGCTCAGCACGGCGTTGGGATGGCTTGCAGTACCAGGGTTTGAACCCAGGTCCTTGTGCTTGCCAGGCAGATGCTTGGACCACCAACCTATCTCCCTGGCACCTTCCCCTGGTTTAGAGCAATCACTTTCTCTCTACACACATTGCTACAG
The DNA here is from genome assembly GCA_004027915.1 of Capromys pilorides. NCBI lineage: Eukaryota > Metazoa > Chordata > Mammalia > Rodentia > Capromyidae > Capromys > Capromys pilorides. The sequence continues at coordinate 5,198 of PVKN010004709.1, forward strand.
CAATCCCCAGACACACAAAGGGCAGAAGGGTCAATGAGGATTTAGGTAAAAAGAAAGGTACCATGACTATTTTCAAAGTTCCTTGCCGTTTCTTGGAATTATTACTTGTATTAAAGTCACCGTCAACCTTATAAGAAAGTTCATTCTTATATCTTTGCACCACACACCATTTGGGAGTTGATGACATTTTAAAAAGATATTTTAAAACTGGGGGTGGGTTCATTCGCCTGTAATTGTAGCACATGGGAAACTGAGGCAGAAAGATCACCACAAGCTTGAAGTCAACCTGGCTATGTAGCAAACCTCTGACTTAAAACAACAATAAATGACTAAGAAGAGACAGATATTCCCTGAATGATGTTCCTCTCCTCCAGGCATGGAGATGCACACCTGTAACTCCTGCACTTAGGAGGCTGAAGCAGGAGGTTGACCGTGCTTGAGACCAGCCTGAACTACATAACGAGGCCCACCTAAACAAAAAAAAAAAGTTTACTCTCCTACTGAGTAAACAATGAATCAACTGATTCCAGCAAATTGTCTAGCTCAGTTTCAGACACTATGACTCTCCACAAAAGACCAGTTCCCACCCAGCCTGGCATCGAGACTTGGAGCTTACCTGCTGTCCAGTTTTTATGGCAAAAAATTGATGCTGGCCTTCTCCTCCACACACGTAACCAAATGCCCTGCTGTCTGTCACATCGCGAGCAATGAAAGAAATCTTATTTACTGGGTGCTCATGCTCTATGACCTGAATATAGAACATAAAGAATGACTTATTGAGAATAGAAGAAGAAAGTTGTGGTGAAGCTAGCGGTTGAAGGGTCCATTTGGAGCCTACGACAGATTGTGCTCAGACACATCCACACGGGCACATGGGAAGAGGTCAAAGCTCCTAAAGGAAGATGCTCTGCTCTCTGACTGAGGTCTACAGTAGCTGTCATTTATCTTTGTTAGGAAGTGCTCCAAAAGAAAGGAAGAATAAAAAACAAAAATGAGAAGAATGTTCTTAAAATACTGATGATGTTTGAGATTATTTCTAGCCCAAAGGTATGATGCCACGAAACAAGGTCTGATGATTTATCAGAGATCCAGACTTTCTAAAGCCATTCCTAAAGGGGCATACAACTTTTAAGCCAGCCCAAGAAGGCCTACCTTCCAAACTCAGTGGTAAAATTTAAATGATTGGCATGACTTTGCTTAAGAAGTAATCATGGGAATCCTGTGATGCTGGCTCAGTGTGGCCAAGAAACTATTCCATAAATAATGAGGACAGCCCTAGTATTTGTTGGAAGTTACCAAATGCTGCCACGTAATACTTTTCAACCTATCCTAGACAGTCCATGGGACAGCCCTAGTATTTGTTGGAAGTTACCAAATGCTGCCACGTAATACTTTTCAACCTATCCTAGACAGTCCACGTCATTATCTAATCATTATGTAGGAGTCACAGGGAGAGGGACTTCACTGGTTTAGTTGTATCTTCTCCCTTTGTTTCTCTCTTACATACTGAGGCAAGAAGAGAGCATGAGAGAGAGACAGAGAGACAGAGAGAAAGAGAGATCGTGTCAGTGGAGAAATCTGTCAGCATTGTCTGATGCACTTGGAAAAATGCGAGGATATTTTTTTCTTGTCTTTTTGAGACAGGGTCTCACTGTGCACTTCAGGATGGCCTTGACCTCACCTCTGTAGCCCACGCTCACCTCAAACTCTAAGCAATCCTCCTCCCTCAGCCTCCCATGTACAGGGATTACAGGTGTGCACCACATACCCGGCAAGAAAGAAAAGTAGGAGTTGAGAGTCAGAAGATACTGATGGAGTAGATGACACCCGAGGACCCGAGATCTAGTGAGTTACCATCTCTCGGAAGAAAGGAGGAGCAACTGGAGATCTTGCCACTGGGTCTGGACACAAACCAAGTATGGTACAGCAATGAAAAGGAGCTACAGACCACTTTCGAAGCAGAGGGATCTTATTTCATGTTTAGCAGAGGAGAAAATTTTCCAGAAGACTTGAAGCTTTTAGATAAGGGTCAAAACCAAAACAAATGTGCTCCTGTATGATAAAATAATATCAAACACAAAAACAATCTGGGGTACGCTTGCAGAGTGATGAAGCAAGGAAAAGACAGAAGACGAAGCAAAGCCAGTCGTATTGTGAGAAATGCTCTAGAGTGAGGTTAGCTGGTAAGTTCATGTGTGATCGCTAGATTGAAATGAGTCGCAGGCATACAGACCAAGACTGCACTGCAAACAAGAGCTTAGGATTGATCGAGTTCTGGATACCTAAGTTCCTAAACAACACCCATGTGATTCCTACCGCACCCTTGTGCTCATCAACTTACATTCATGTCTTTTATAAGACACGAATTTCAAACTAAAGTACTCATCACTTCAGTTTTCTTCCTGTTACTTTTGGGGTACCAATACAAGCTACTATCTTTTTTCCCCTACAGATATTTGAGAAGGAAATTAAGAAGCTGAAATTCAAATAGCACACACTCAGAATCAGGTAGTTAGACAGGTGCTGGTGAATGGCAACTCTTACCCCAGTTTTTTCATCAATTATTTTTATCCCAGAAAGGGAAATGTTGACCCAGATCCTTTGTTTATGTTGTCCCTGGGACCGACCCGCTGCTGCCATGCCCTGATGAGATTTTGAAAAAAGAAAGAAAATCTAATTAAATATCTTACACGGTTTAAAACATTAAAACATTCTAAAGATAGTTCTGTTTTCAGCTTGGTTTGTCATCTACGAGAAGACCAGATACTTATTATCAAGAATAACAGAAAACACCAAGTGAGGCATCCCTCTGTTAGCAAAACAAAGTAGAATACATCAGTCTCTCAGGACCTCAGAATAATCACTGGTTCAGACAAGAGGACTGGACTAGAGTATCCTAAAGATGTTCCTGCTAACATTCATACTATTTAATGAATATTATCTATTAATGAGGTTCACCTAATACTATTGAAGTTAAAAATTTTGAAATACAAAAGGGCTAACACTGAAGAAAACAAGCCTCCAGGTTCACTTGAACATTTTTTGGGCAAAAATAGTGGTTTTCAGGCACCCTATAAAATGAAAAACAAATAACACATGTAATTGTACATATGACGTTTATAATTATTGAGTGACGGCAACAGGTGGACAAGCTTGCTTCATCCAATTGCCTGCATGAAATTGAGTCTCCGAAGCGGTCCTTGAAATACGCTCACTCAGCCAGGTGTGGTGGCACACACCTGTAATCCCAGCACTTGGGAGGCTGTGGTAGTTGATACACTGTGTCAACTTGAGGAAGCTTGGCTGGATGGGCTCCGCTGGTTCCCAGCCATGTGGGCCCAATCGTGCAGGATGTGGAGGGCTTGCCCTGGGATGTGACTGGTTCCACCCTAGGGCCAGACAAGCCACCCCAGAGTGACTCAGCACAAAAAATGTATACAAAGAGTTGAGGAAGACTTTGTGCGATCCGCCTGGCCCCACCCCGCCCTGGCTGCTTCCTGCCTGGCCCAGCCTTCCCTGCTTCCTTGGAGAAGTCTCATCTTTGGAGGAGCTCTGTGCTGGCACTGAATTTGGAAGACAAAGGCTTAACAGTTGCCACAGCTGTAGCTCCTCCTCTGCTCTTCATTGTTTTCTGCTGCCTTGGAGCCAGCAGAGTGTGAACTGAAACCTCCACAAACTGCAAGCTAAATAAACCTTTCCTTCCTTCATTGAGTGTCTGGTATTCGTCCCAGCAAAGAGTAAAAAGTAACTAAGACAGAGGCTGAGGCAGGAGGATAGCTACAAGTTCAAGACTAGTCCCGGCTACAAAGTGAGCTTAAGGCCAGCCTGAGCTGGAGACCCAGTCTCAAAAAGACAAAAACAAAAGAAAGGTAGAGAGGAAAGCAAAATATGCTGACTCATGGCTTCTCAGAATACAAGACACTACTAACTTATTTATCTGATTAGAACAGCTTTTCAAATATCTGAGATACAGGTTACAGAAAGAGCTTCCCTCTACTGGACCTGGCCTTGAGACACAGAGGAAGTATTCTGGTACCTTGAGTTTCATCATAGAGTCTTGGCTCATTTTATCTCCCCGTGCATCAGGCACATCATCAATCCCGATCAGCTTGGCCTTGTATTTTACACCATCCCCTTTAAACCTGGCCAAGAGATACTCATCTGTTTTTTCGGTGCCTGAGAAAACAGAAATACACGATAAAGTTTATGTTTAGATAGCAGTCCCAGGCATAACCAAATGTGCTTTAGAATCTTCAAAAGTTCAATAGTATAAATCTTGGCCAAGCTGGGCATGCCCATATTCCCAGCACTTGGGAGGCTGAGGCAGGAGGATGGATGTGAGTTCCAGACCAGCCTGGGCTACAAAAGCAAGCTCAAGGCCAGCCTGAACTGCATAGCAAGACCCTGTCTCAAAAAGACCAAAAACAAAACAAAAAAAATCTTGGCCATATGCATGCTATCCTGCATGGAACATTCTACCTGTTTTATCCTTACTTCTCTTGAGCAAAATCATGCTCTGTAACGTCAGATATAGAGTGGAGTGAAAATAAACTTGTAAATAAAACTGACCACGGCAAACTCACGGTGAGAATATGTGAAGTAGGCCTGGAAACAGACTTCATCTGCTTTTTAAAAGTATGTAAAGTGGATGGTATAGATAGTTTTAATGGAAGAAAAAAAAAATTAACTGCCACATAATTTGAACTAAGAGAAAGGAATTGTGGGTAAGTGCTTCTGGCTTCCTTTGTTCCTCTTGTAGGCTCTGTTCTAGAGCTCAAGAGTCCTAGTGAACAAGGGCCAGTCAAATAGCTTAGTGGATTAAAGCACCTGTTTAGGCAAACACAGAGGCCGGGGTTTGATTCTTGTTCTGCTGTGCCAACAACCCCACCCCCCACCCCCATGCTGAGAAAGTGATTGAGACTGGGTGTGGTGGTGCACGCCTATAATTCCAGTGCTCGGGAGGCTGAAAATAGGCAGATCACTACGACTCTGATCTATGCAGTGAGACCCTGTAGACCCTGTCCTAAATACAGAACATAAGAGTCCTAGTCAACAAGCGCAGCACGGCATGTTCTTTGCTGTGGATCATTAAGGTGGCTGCCACTACTAGCACTTCATGCCAGAATACGAGGATCTAATAAAAAAGATTTTCACTTTTAAAAAATGGTGACTACAATAAACAATGGAAACAGATCACTGAAAGATAACTGTATAATTGATGGCATTATTACTAGCTGACAACTGTAACTAGAAGTTACTAGAAATTACATATGTTTCCCCATGGAATCTAAGTTGGTGCCAGTGCACACTCAGAGGTACATCCTACTGCCTGTGGAGTTAGCCAACCTCTCCCGCCATCTGGTTGGCTCAGCTTGATGCTGTGGCCAAGCAGGAGACAGCCTTGCTTTAACTCGGAATGCACGTCACACTTCTCCAGAGGTAGCCACCTGTGGATCCTTTTACTGAGCTCGAGGGGATTTGGGTCCTTACCTTTCTTCTTTTCCTTCTTTGATGGGGCTTTCGGTGCAGCCTGCTGGTCAGGCTGACCGTTGGTAGTGCTTGTTTCTACTTCGTTGGACATGGCAAGAAGGCAAGCGGCGAGTCCCAGCAGCAGCAGACACTCAGTGACACCAGGCAGTCCCGACGACTGAGTCTCAGATGAACATAACCTGCGGCACACGGCTGTGGGCACAGAAGAGACATGATGAGATCAGAACCTAGCACAACCAGACTTTAGAACTGAAGATCGGGATAAAAACCATGCTGCGGTTTACAGGATCGTAGTAGGACTGCAGGTGTGGACAACTAGGCCCAGCTAAATATGTTGATTTCTGAGCCTGATAAGATTGCAACTGGCACCTAAAAGTAGATTTATAGATCCCATTTCTTCACAAAATTGCTAAACTGTAAGGGCAATGGCAAGAGCGGGGCTCTGGCCTGTGACGTAGCTTGGAGGCAGAGTCCTTGGCTCCCAGTTTCGGTTCCATCCGTGGCACCACAAAAAATCCTATAAAGTCATGCATTTTATCTTCTTTATACTGAAAACATGTGGTAAATTATTAGGATTCTGCTTATGACATCCAGTGCTATCTGAAGCTTTACAAGATGTTCATTTTTGATACATTTAAATATACCAAAGGAAGAATAAATTTATGAGGCGCTCTTGGGCCTCGAGTCAATTCACCGCCTAGAAATACTCTTACGCTATTATGCAGCACTAACAGTGTCAGGATAGTTCCGTACGTTCTCTCACAAAGCTCCCTCTTGGAGCATACAGAGGGCATCATGGAGTGAGCTTTCTAGCAAACAGCATGCATCCCCATGCCGAGGGTTTGGCCCAAGCTCAAATAAATGGAGGGAAGAGTGCAGAATGAGGAGGGCTTTTGCTGGGGCATGGAGAGGGGGGCTTCTAGTCCAAGGACAGCCTTACATGACAAACAGAGCCTAGCTTTGCCTTGATCTCAGTCTGTGCCCTAGACAGTCACTTTCTCACACTGTGATGTACTTTCTTATCGATTATGCAACAACATTTAAATACATACGTACATGAGCTACATTAATGCTACTTGAATTATTTCATTTGGAGATTTAGTATTCATTGTGCTCAAACACACCTTAACCTTATCCAACAGTAGCTAGGGTGGTACACACCTATAATCTTTGCTATCTGGGAAGTTGAGGCAGGAGGAGCACATATGCCCAGTAACTGATACCAGCCTGGCCCACAGAGCAAGATTCTGTCTCACAAGTCAAATGCTGAGTACGATGGCAATGATGGCACATGTCTATAATCCCAGAACTCTGGAAGGTTAAGGCAGGAAGGTGACAAATTTGAGCCCAACCTGGGCAAGCTAGTGACTCAATGAGCTCCTCTCTCAAGAATTTGAAAGCAAAAACAAAACAGGAGTAGGTGGGGTGGGGGAATGTAGCTCAGTGTAATGGGCCTGGGTTCAGTCCTTCATAAAAGGAAGGTAGGAAGGAAGGAAGGAGGGAGGGAGGAAGAAAAGAAGGGAGAAAGGAAGGAAAGGAAGAGTAAGGGTAAAGGAGAGGGAGAGGGAGAAGGAAAAGGAAAAGGAGAGAGTGTGGGGAGACATTTGAACACAAAAGAGAAACTGGAGTGCAGCTGAGGATAGAGAACAGGGCACGCACACACCTAGGAAAGGCAAGTACTGTCCCCCTGCCCCTCATGCTAGGCGAGAGCACAGACTGGGCTGTCCCTCAGGTCTTCCAGAAGGAAGTCACCCTGGGATGTCCTGATCTTGCCTTCAGGACAGTGAAAGAATGAGCTTCCTTTGTTCTGAGCCACCAGTTTGTGGAAAGATGTCCAAGCAGCTCTAGGAAATGGACTGAGATGAACCTATCCCCTCCAGCGCGCATGCTCCCTTCGTTTTGTTTCTTGGCAACTTGATAAACACCTCCCCTAGTCCTATGTGTACTTTTCTAATTTCAGGCAAGTAACTGTTCTCTTAATTTCACAAACCCTTTTCAGAATCTAACAGGTGTCTGCCTATGTTAAAATAGAAGGGGCTGGTATTAAGCTTTGATTGAAGGAGACAGGTTGACATTCACTCTCCCACACCCTCCCTTTCTCCCTGGAGAAATCATGCATTGCTCTGGCATCATCTTAGAATTTAAAAAAAAACAAAAACAAAACAAAAGAAACACTGTATTGAGACCCTCTAGTCCTGTAATTATCACCTCATGATCATTTCAGGTTTAAATATCTCAAACCCACAGCCTTGGACCCGTGCCTGCTCCTGGCCCCTTCTTTGCAAAGCACTGTGAATCTTCGCCCTCTGTTTGGTCCCCAGAAGCCCCAAGGTGTCCCAACCACACTCACTCACTCAGCTTTTCCTTCCTTGGGGGAATCCACTGCCCTCACCAGAGAACTACATCTTGTGTGCATGGCTACCCACCCCCAACCCCCGTCACGGTTTGAGCCTGCTGAATCACGGTGTCACACATGTTTTTTTGTTTTTGTTTTTGTTTTTGTTTTTAATGATGAAGCTTCTCTAAGTATTAAGATGAAGTTAAAAATCTTACTGCTTAATCCTTAAAAATTTTACTGACCCCCTTTAACAAACTATTATGGTTTATGTCCAGTTGTCCCCTCAAAGCCTCATGCAATCATGAGGCAGGGACTTCTAGAGTTTGAGACTTGAGTCATGATCCACCGGGATTATGTGTTTTAATACTGATGCGGTTATCGGTCTGAGTATGGCTGGGATTATGGGTGTGGCCTTAGGTGGATAGGCTGAGGCAGAGAGCCTGAATATAATATAAAGAGAGACAGAGAGACAGACTCATGCTGTTGCTCTCTGCTCCCATGGCTGTTCCCTTGCCTCTGTCACCATTTTGTTGCTGCTCCGCTGCCAAGGACTGCTGCCCTCTGCATTGTGCCTCACTGCCTTGGGTCCAGCCAAGTACGAACTGAAACTTCTAGTAACTGTGAGCTAAATAAACTTTTCCTTCCTTCACTTTGGGTGTCAGGTATTTGTCCCAGCAATGAGAGAAGAGTAACTGAGACACAAGTAGAAAGATTTAGATTTTTCATTTTGCCTATAAGGCTCTGAAACATTTTGGTCCTCATCTCCATTTTCTTTGCGCTTCACTCTGTGTACCAAGCCCGAGTCCCTTAGTCCTTTCAGGATGCCTGCTTACCATTCTCGGATCTGCTGAGCTTCCTGCCATCCCACATGCTCTCTCCCTGTCACCTGTTTGTCCCTGAAGGTGATAAGGAGACTTCGCTCTGATGTTCCCTGGCAGCACACAGCACCTGCATGGTTCTCTCACAAGCCTACCCCTCCTTGTCTGCCTGTCTCTGTCCTATAACCTCCCTGAGGAGCACAGATTCACCTCTCCCTGTCTGACAAATAGAAGCTGTGTGTGTGATGGTACAGAGGTCTGTGGAGTTTTGCACATCTTCTCATCTGAGGGGAGCTTACACATACAAAGCTGAACTTCTACCTAGTATTCTGGTGCCTCCCTACCTTTCTTTTTAATGCAAATTTTTTGGAAGTGAGTAATTTGTCTTTAAGGAGAGACTTTTTAGCCAGGACTGTGTGTGACCTTATTCTAGGAGTGGCTGATGTGGCTCAAAGATACAAACTTCTCTCGCCACGCCGAGAACATCTAGCAAGACTTCACAGCTTCTCCACGTGGAGACAGGGCAAGAACCCTTTTCTCCGAAGAAAGGACAGTGTCACTGTGTCGGGTGGAAAGCCTTGCCTGGTGTGGGAACAGTTCATGGGGGGACAAGGCTGTGCGAGAGGCTGGGGCTGGGCTGACGCGGTGATGCGGGAGTTACAAAGCTGTCTTGGCTTCCACAGTACCTTCACTGAACACACCTGGCCCTGTGCCACCTCACCCAGGACGCTGCCAGCCTTCCTGCTATACCAGTTGCCTGGAAGGGAAGGAGGGAACTGCACATCCCGTTTGTCTCATGCTGCCTCCTCGGGGCTTGTGCTGCCGGTGTCACTCGGCCTTAGAACAGGTCCTTCACCCTCACAACGAGACTCTGCTAATGCAGTAACTGCTGGATCCGGTTCGCATCATTTCCTAGGCATGCAGAAGTGGCCCCATCACGTTGCCTGTGAAGGTCATGCCAGCTAATCTCCCCTCCCCGGACCAGGGCAAAGATCCAGTGCCATCTGAGCAGCACTGTCCTCAGATCTGCGTGGCAGCCCCTTGGATCCTCCTCTTCCAACTTTATAAGCTTGGATGATTCCAATGTCTTCCTCTGTCCTTGCAGCCCTAAAGGTGGCATTATCTTCCCCAGTTTGCGAATCCAGTGATAATATGGTCCTCTTGCACAACTCTCCCAGTTAACCGGTAACAACTTAATGCCTCACTAACGCTCAGATCTTTCAAAACAATGGGTGTGGACTGACACCTAACTGACACTGTGGTAGCCCCTTTGGATCTTAAGGTCTAAAGAACTGTATCCACCTTTATAGGTCTTTAGAAATTGTACTGTTTTGGGTTACATGATCATGTTTACATGCTTTGATAATTTTTAATTTCCTAGGCCAAGAGCAGGAACTGTAGAATGAAGAGAATGATTCTGGTCTCTCTGTGGGTGGCACCTGGAGCACTGTGCAGGTTGTGCGGTTGTGCCTTCAAGTCTGTCTTGTCTAGGCCTTGATACAGTAACTTCGACAATCCACATGCTGACAGCAGAGACGACATGGTTCAGAACCAAGGGACTCACTCACTGAAAAGGTAACCTGGGCATAAGTCTTTGCCATGTTGGACACCTGGCATTGTATGTTCCTACAAGGTATTTCTTCTAATAAGAGAAGACTTAGCTCATTAAATTTGGAAATTTTTATTTGAAGCTGAGATATTTTAAATGAATTTGAGAAGCACTACAAAGCACCTTATAGCAGACTTAGGAGGGGATGGTGGCTTGTGCAGTTAGCTCTAAAAGTAATATAAGCCATAACGAGTACTTAATGTTCGGTATCAAATCTAGTGCTGGCAGATGGGGCCTGATGGAAGGGTTTTGGTTGAGTGCTGCTACCTGGCTGCAAATTTGTACAGCAAAACGTCTCTATCCACACACTCGGTACAACTTTCAAAACACTGGAAATTAGAAGGCGTTTTGTTTCCTTAAACTTATCCTTCCTTATTTGTAACTGAACAAGTACAAAGGACAACGAACAAAAAAAAAAGTTTCTTTAGTATAAATTTCCTGAAAAAAAAAAATGGTTCCGCATGTTGAGTTGCAATAATGAGGGTAAACTGGAGGCCACGCAGTCAAAATTCTAGCTATAGTCTCTGCAATGACCAGTAGAGAGGGGAGGCTTGCTCACAGGCTCCACAACACACAGATGCAAACTCCTTTCCAAAGTAAGTATTCAAGGCTTCCTGGAATAGTTTAACGAAAGTTTGCACCCAGCTTTGCACACACATGAAGGATACTTATCTTTCTTCAAAGGGGCCTAAGCTACCATCTGACCCTCCAGGCTTCAGATAGAAGAAGGCTTGCTTAGATTCAGATCCCTCTGTAGAAAATAATTAACTTAATTCAACACTCAAATGCACACTCTTTCCAACAATGTCACAGAATTATCATCTGTGCCTATAAAAGTTCTACAAGGTTTTATAATGAATTGATGTTTGGAAAGAGAAGAGGTCCAGAAAAAGGGATCTGACGGTCAAAAGATGTCCTTAGGATTTATTTTAATTACTTTCTCAAGCTAAGGAATTCCTGAAGAAAGCATCTAGATTGTCTCACGTGGTGCATTTTGTTTTAAAACTCTAAGAGCGGGCCAGATAGCTCAGCAGACTAAAGTGCCTGCTTAGGCAGATACAGGGACCAGGGTTCATCCCAGAGCCTGAGGTGCTGGCTCCACCCCTGTGGCTACTGACACTGGGCATGATGGTATGTGCCTGTAATCTCAGCACTTGGGAGGCTGAAAACAGGTGGAGTCCGATCTATATAGTGAGACCTTATAGACCCTATATTAAATACCTTTAAAAAAAAAAAAAAAAAAAAACCCTCTACAAGAAGAACTTCCTTACGGAAGAGAAGCAATGAGTGTCTGACAAAGAAGTCTATGGTTTCTCTTAAGTTGAGTCACAGGCCCTTCTGATCAAGAAGCACAGAATTAGTCACCACACACAGGGCATCACTAGAAGGCAAGGATGACAAATTAGATCTCACAAAGACACACAGGGTCACAAGAATAGTCTGCTGTTTAAACATAGAAGGTATATTAGTCTTGCTCTTCAGGACAGGCTGCCTGCCTTCATCAGAAGAGTAAACAGCAAAAGAGGAGGACACAGCTGGAAAAAGTAAGACCCTACACTAATTCTGTATTTGTCTCTTAAGGCTTCAAATAAAACAGATATGAACACAACTTGGCTAAATCAGTATACTTAGTTTCTATTCAAATGAAACTATCTGACTTGAATTTTGGACTTGAACAAACTTCCTTGAAAAAAAGTGAGGATGTCTCCCATCTGTGGCTCTGGGGTCAGATGACTGGGAGAGATCTGGCCGCTTGCAACATATTTCCTGGTTTCGGAGAAAACTCTAGGAGATGTACACCAGAAGGCTTCATGAGTCATGTTTGAATGACTGTGCTTTTTGTGTTAATAAAACTCAGCTAGAATTTGTTTAGTCCTTAAAATTATTCTTGCAAGCCAGCTGTGGGGGCCCACATCTCCATAATCCCAGCACTTGGGAGGCTGAGGCAGGATGATTGATGTGAGTTTGTGGCCCGCCTGAGCTAACACAAGTAAGTTCAAGGCCAGACTATAGTGAGTCCCTGTCTTAAAAAAAAAAAAAAAAAAAAGTTATTCTTGTACAATATTCAACATTTTTCACATTAGGAAAGCCAGCATGGGGGACAATAGTAAGCGTAGGCTCCCTGGGGCCACATCTGGCTGCCAGCCTCTTTGCCGGCTTATTCTTCTCGCCAGCGGGACTATGCTGGGATCGGCCATAGTGCTACTTCAAGGTTCCAGGGCTCTGAAGCAGAGCCCTGGCATGAGCTTGCTGCCATCCTCCCCGTGGCCCAAGCCTATCTTCTTGGCTTGATTATACAGGAGAGGCAGGAATTTGCTTGGTCAGTCTGAAAATGTTGGTAAAAGGAGTAACAAGGTAAGGACCTAACTGAAGCCCTATTCCACAGATGACAGATGATCTAGTTTAAAAGTGGAGAGGAATGACATAAACACCTAACACAACAAGCCCTCCACATGCACAGGTTCCTTGTCTTTGGGCTCGAAAAATGAAATAAATGGTATCTGGAAAACTACAGCTTCTGTACTGAATGGGTACATATTTTTTCTTATCATTATTTCCTAACCAGTAAAGGTATGAAAAATACACATTTGCACTGTGTTAGGGATGACTAGTCACAGACGATATGAAGTATGCAGGAGGACTGCACAGATTATATGACGTAAGATACCTGAGCATCTAAGGATACTGGTTTCCAACAAAAGCCCATAGATACAGAGGGACGGCTATATCCATTTATACTGAATGTCCTAGAAAAAACTGTCTTTATTTTATGATTAACAAAATTAAATCGGTAACACAAGATGCAATCACTGATAAGCCGTTGGCTTGTGTTCCCATTTCTACGTTTTTCTTCTGTTCTTTCTTTCCTTAAACCACCCAAATTTGAATAATTCACAATCCCATTGACTTTAGCATGCCAGTGAGATTTGTAGGAAGAGACGCATAAAATGGACCTGGGAAGGGCAATGAGGGTAGATAACAGTGCGACGACGGGAATGGAAAGGTGGTGGGCACTGACCCCTTTACCCCAGAACAGATGACGCTAAGGGAGAGGACAGTGCAACAGGGCCTCACACAGGTGGAAATGGTCACAGTATGCTAAGGACATGTGCGTTGCTGCCAAGACGCAACCCACTAGCTGCTATAATGAATAGACAGAGAGAGAGGAACAGGGAGCATAAGCATCTGTGCTTAGAAGGCACAGTACTTTGTTCAGGACAGAGAGCCCACTTGTTTGTTCTTGGACTATTATGTCTCCCTGAGCTGAAGTGCTGAATAGGGCACGTGAAACATTAACCTCTAAGACAGATCCCAGGTCCAAGAGGGCAGCGAGCAGCCTGCAGCCACCACCTCCGAGGCAGCCTCTTAAGGATGAAGCACACCGCCCGTGACATGACCGCAGTCAGGCTGCTTTGGGTCCTTGCTACAGACTTGTTCTCTTAACTGCTCCAATTCCTGTGCTTTTAACATGGTGTTCTATTCTGCAGACATCAGACTGTGCAGATGGCGAGATTCCTGCAGTCCCTTTTACTAGGAAATGAGACTAGGTTAGTGCATACTGAGAGGTTCTCAGGAGAGGTTCCTATAAATGCTGACGCTGCTTTTGGGGCCCTGGCAGCAGACCATACCTCTGCCAATGAGCCAACCACAGGTGGGCATTTATAGGGACCAGGTATCACTGTTCATTGGGGTGAGACGGCCCAGCAGCCTAGGGCTCAGGCCTGAGAGCCCCCACTTAGCTGGAAACCACAACTTTGTAGCTCTGTGATTCAAGGCAACTCCCTGCATGTTCCTTTTTCATCTGCAAAGTGAGGACATAGTTTTCTGGGCTGTCAGAAAAATGTACAGGCCTCTGTGCCTAGCCTAGGAAGTGCTTAACAAATAGCAATGACTGAAACCAAAGCTAGGCTTCATGGAGCAGTTTGTTCCACAGCACCACAAGCTGGGCTCACAAGAGCTTCGGAGCAATGCACTGCACTCAACACTGTTTCTCTACAGCAGGTATTTAAACATGTTTAGAACAAAACAATAGGCAAATGATCTCAATGGATCCTAGGCAGAATCATGGAGAGTAGTACTTCAGTTAGGAAAGCCGGAGAGGAGAAAGTGAAAGGATTTGCCAAACCAAGGGCCACTTCCCACCCAGCTCTGGTTGCAAAGCCTGCAGAAGTAGGCGCTGATGGAAGGAGTCTGGGAACAGGACCTCTGCTAAGGTGCTGCCCTGTGCAGCCCATTCTAATGGATCTCAAGGCAAACCCATGCCTCTATGTCCTTGCCACTGACACTTTAAAAGGAGCTAGGGAACTTCTACTGAAAAACATTGACATGCATCCACACCCAGGCCAACTGCGTCGGAATCCCTAGCAGAAGAGGTCCACGCATCAATATAGAGATTCCCAGATGATTCCAACGTTCTGGCAGGAATGAGGGTAGGCGGTCTACACGACTCTGTGTTCCCTTGTAGAAATAATGCCAGCTGGGTTGGACTACTGACCTGCAAGAAGCCTGGGGAGTGATGTGCTGGGGATGTAGTTCAGTGCTGTAGCACTCCCCTACCATGCACCAGGACCTGGATTTGATCTTGATCACAGGAAACAGTCTTTAAAAAGATTAAGAGGACCAGGGCCAGGGAGATAGCTCAGTAGAATAAGCGCTTGCCTGGTAAGTGCAGGGTCCTGAGTTCAATTCCCTGGTACCAAAAAAAAAAAAAAAGAGGACTGGGGAGATAGATTGGTGGCTTAAACACCTGCTTAGCAAATGCGAAGACTCGGGTTTGATCCACAGTATCACATGCCAAGCCAGCCCAGAACCCCCAGCATGCCATGCTGGACATGGGAACTGGGTGGTGGTGCATGCCTGTAATCCCAGGGCTGAGGAGGCTGAGACAGGAGGATCACTATGAGTCTGAGCTCATAGTGAGACCCTGTAGTAAATAAATAAGTAAACAAATTTTAAAAATTTAAAAAGATTAAGAAAGGAAGACAATATAAGATTTGTGAATTTATTAAATAGATGATTGGGACAAAATGGGTACCAGCAAAGGTCTAGATCCTAGAATGAGACTCTATAGCCTTATTCTTAGACATAACGTGTTACTTTTAAAAATTATTTTTAAACCCACTGCACGGAGATTGAACCAGGAGCGTGCTCTAGTGCTATGGCGATAACTCAGCGGGAGAGTGCTTGTCTGTGTGGTAACACGAGAGGCTCTGGATTCAATCCCAGGACCCCAAGAAAACAGCCAACAAAGCACAAGACAGTTCAGCAGAGTGATCTGAAAATGCCACCTCACAGAAAGTTTTGAACCAAAAGAAAAAAGGGGTTTTTACATGGTCTAGTTACACACTGCCACCAAGCCTTTCTTGCTTACTTAGCAGGAGTCTCACTGAGCGAACCTGCCCTATATATCTGGCTGCTTTGGTAAGGTGTGAGACACAGCCCACAGATCAAAGAATTTAAACCTATTTCATTACATTCACTACCATTCTCTGTGCTTTCTTTTGCTTTTTCTTCCCTCTGAAAGCACAGCAGGAAGTCTGAGTTCGGAGTTGGCAACTTTCAGTATTCTTCACCCATTATTCCCTCTCCTAATTGTGCACCCACCTCTAGCCACTGTGTTTAAAATTAACTTAGAAATATCTCCTGTTTGGGCTTAAGGATCGCCATCATCCTGAGTGTTCAAGACTGATTAAATTGTAAAAGAGCTCCATGCACCTCCATTAAGGCCCATTCGCTAGACTGGGCTGTACTCGTCACTTGTGGGAAGTATCTGAAAAATGTTTACAAGTTGCACTTGAAAGTTGATAAGTTAATGATCAGTTCTGCAATCATATTTCTACTCAGTTGTTTCAGCACAAGGATGCATTAATTTGCACACTTTGCTCCATTCGCCTGGGTGAAAAGAGGCAAAAAGCAGTCTTCCTACCCACAGTATGCTCTAGCCCCTTGGCAAAGCCTGCCACAAGCTAAAATGCTTGGATAAAGGAGTATATGCAAAGAGGAAAGATTCTAGAATCCTTCGTTTTGCTTACTGAGACTCTAGAAAGGGGATAACACTGGAATTTCCCTGTGGTTTTCTGAACATGAGGAATTTTTATAATAGACCCAAGAGGCCTGAACTGACATTAACAGTTACCCCAGCTCCTGGCTAGACCTACACATGCCAAATCTCCTACCAAAAGAAAGCCAGCTCAGCCTCAATACCCCACCAAGGCGCTGCACTTCTCAGGTGGGATCTCCTAGAGTTTAGATGGAACAGAATAGAAAAAGTAGAATCCAACTTTCTCCTTAATTCACTTCTGTAAGAAGGAAATGAGCCGGGCGTGGTGGCGCATGCCTGTAATCCCAGCACTTGGGAGGCTGAGGCAGGAGGATCGGTGTTAATTCGAGACCAGCCTGGGCTACAAAAGTGAGCTCAAGGCCAAGCTGAACTGCATAGTGAGACCCTGTCTCAATAAGACCAAAAAAAAAAAAAAAAGGAAATGATATTGGAACTTGGATCCACAGGAAATACAGATGCTCAAGAATCACAGTTTTGTCCTCACTGTGTATGGCTGGCATTGGCATTTGGTTATTTTGGTTGTGGTCTACCATGGCTACCCTCAGGATTGAGACCATCTGGGATGGCCTGTGGTCTCTCTACACCTAGCGAGCTGTCAGGGCAATGCATTCGCACAGCTTGATGGGGAAGGGATGGCGATTACTGACCGAGTGTGCACGATGCCTGGACACAGCCTTAGACGAACTCTACATTTAGGGATTATTAAACACTGGCTCCACTTGTGATCTGGTATTTGTTTCTTTATGTGCTGTTGTTTTGGCTTTTGGCCCTCAGGAGCTACACATGGAAGAGAGATTTTAACAAGTGTTATAGTTTGTGTATAGGTGTCCTCCCAAAGCCTCAAGCAGTCAGGGGGCGGCTTCTGGAATTTGTAATTGATTGTTGTGCAAATGAGTACTGCACCTAATGTAAGGTAGGAAGAGAAGTTAGCTGCTAGAGCTGCTGCTAGCTCTCTCCCTGCGCGCTTGCTCTTGCTCTTGCTTTTGCTCCCCGCCATTGAAGGCTGCCCTCTCCCATGTGAGGCTCCATGCCTTGGAGCCAGCTGAATATGGACTGAAACCTCCAATAACTGTGAGCTAAATAAACTTTTCCTTCCCTCACTTTGAGTGTCAAGTATTTGTCCCAGCAACGAGAGAAGAGTAACTAAGACAACGAGGTGCTTACTGCATCTGCAAGGCCAAGGTCGAAAGTTAAGTGCCATCATGAACACCTTAGTAGTTGCTTCTGTTTTGTTTGTTTGACTTTCTTTTTCTTCTTGTTTCCTAAGACAGAGTTTCACTGGGCAGTAGTTCACTGGAACTCACTATGTAGCTTAGGCTGGCCTTGAACTTAGATCCTCTGCCTTAGCATTTTGAGTGCTAGCATTATAAGTACATGCCACTGCACCCGGCTTGCTGCTCTTCTATTGAGAGATTTGGAGTCAAGTAACAAATGAGCCATGAGTGATCCTATTAATTCAGAGAAAAAGCTATTAAGAACCTATTACTCTGGGAGAAAGGATAATAAGGCTTTGAGGGCAGTGGAAAGCATTTAAGGAAGGCTGCCCTTCCCCCTTACGCTTTGGGATTAAAAACTCAAAGATGGTGGAGAACCTGACAAGCAAGTCTGTATGTGAGCCAGATCTTTTCTGGGAAATGGCCCGCAGACTGAGGTGTCTGATGGAGTGTGGCTTCAGGAACAAGGGTGGGGGATTCCTGATGGCTAGAAGCTGAGCAGTCTAGACTGAAGACCTGGCCTCCAAGGTGAGGGTTGAAAACTAACCAGAAAGAAACTACCTCAGCATTTGGGTCCTGGTACCAGGGCAGGCGGAGGGTGACAGAAGAGCCAACAAAACCTAGTGAGCTTGAGTCGCAGCTTAGCAGCACCAGCACTGCGATAAGGCTAGGGACAGCGCCACAGCTCTGAGGGCAGGAAGGGCTCCCACAGGGTCTGCATTTAGAGCTTTGAAGTAACCAGAAAGTTAAAGAAGAAGCTCATGGAAAAAAGATATGAAAAGCTGAATGGATTCACAGATAACCCGAATGGGTACAACAAATAAAGCTAGTTTACAATTTGAAGTTAGAAAAACTATTCTGGATCCTTAGATAGTGAAGTGGAGTACTACGCTTCATTCTATTTCCTTCTCATCCTAAACTCAGTGGGAAGAAGGTATTCTGAAAAGAATAATTTATACAAAGAATTTTAGAGTTTTCAAAATATAACTACAGACACGTAGGTTTCTAGAATATTTCTATTCCAGGGCCTTTGGGGCAGTGGCAGGGGGAGGACCATTGTCCAACAGATACAAAAGCACAGTTGACACGTGCGTTTTACTTTCTGATTGGCACCTCAATGTACAATAGGTATTGTGCTTGCTTCTTACAGGAAAAGGTACTTCAGAGGCTAATGAGTCAGCAGAGGAAAAAAGTCTTCACGTCACAGAGCCACGTGACTCCTGGGTGAACACAGACAGACAACTGTTCATACCCTTTCTAACCACCCTCTTCATACCTTTGTCCAGGTATATAAGTTGACCAGTGAGTATTTCACTGTTTCTGGCTGTTTCAAAATATAACTACAGACATGTAGGTTTCTAGAATATTTCTATTCCAGGGCCTTTGGGGCCCTTTCTAAGTTAGGTTAGATACTTCTATTAAAACTAACTTCTTTTCATAGTTCCCAACTAATCCTTAAATGGAATCATACATAGGAATCTTAGCACTGTTTCTCAAAATATTCAGCTTGTGTCTCCTTATTCCCGTAGGACTTAATCCTGAAGAAACCCACACTATATGCAGCAGATCTAGAGTGTGAGCCCCAGGAAACAAGTCACTCATTCATCTAGTAAATTAGAAGAAATGTATCATTTCTCCCTCTATGACTTCTCGTACAGCTTCAATAAATCTAACTGTTAAACACATTCCATTTTCTACTCAACTACCATCATAGTAGCCACCTTGAAAGTCGATGTGATGGTACAGGGGGCAAAGAAGTATGTTACTTAGAAGCATCTGTGTTATAAACACTACACTATAAATGCAAAGCTCATATGCTAGTGAATTATTTTATGGTATATAACACACTAGGGCACTTTAAAAGCAAGCAGGTAACCTTAAACTTTTCCTCTTTCAAGAACCAATGCAAGAAATATTGCCTGATATTTGGTTACTTCTTTAATAGCCTGGTTGAATTATATAAAATTCCAATGTGGTTTCCCTTTCCAGGCAGAGCCCCACATTTATATAATCCTCAAAAGCCACTGCTTGAGTGTTCCTGTACCTTTCTGTAACTCATGTTTCAGGGCCAAGCTGAGCTTTGAAGAATTTAAAGAAGGAAGAACCCAGCTGCCTTTGACTTCCAAAGCGTGCAGGCAAACTGCGCCTGGAGATTATACGTGGACAGGTGGAGCTTCTGCCTTGTTACATTTCTGCAAGTGTGAAAAAATCCTGAAGAAAAGTCTTAGCTGACCAGCACAGACCAGTAACTCATCTGCCTCTCCTGTGTCTTCTCAAGGCTCTAGGTGGCATCTTTGGTAGAATGTGTTCTTTGTTGTGGTGTTCACTGTACCCAAAAGGCCAGCATGACTCTTCCGTGAGAAACTTCTCATTGGCTCACGTTTCCGTGTGTGATACAATCTAGTCTAGTTGGGCAAAATATTTTAGCCAACAGGGCATTCAGACTTTGTCTCCAAGAATACTTGTGGCCCTGTTAACCCCAATGGTTAATGATATATTTTTTAAAACCATTTAGTGTGTAGTGTTATCTTATGCACTCAAATCAATTTTCGCTTTAGCAGATCGTTCTAGGATTTATTTGCTTTTAAGTAAGACAAAGGAAAAGTAAGTCATTAAAATTAAAAGGGAGACAGGCATGGTGGTCCACACCTGATTCCAGTCCATGGAAGGATGAGGCAGGAGGATTGCTACCAATTCAAGGCCACCCTGAGCTACACAGTGAGTTCAAGGCCAACCTGAACTACATAGAGAGACTGTGTCGCAAAAACCAAAAACAAAGAAACAAAAAAATATATATAAACGGGGTCAGTCACAATGGCTCATGTGTATACTCACAGCTCCTTGGGAAGTTCAGACAAAGTTATAAAAGATCAGCCTGAATAATATGGTAAGACCCAATAATTGATAAAAATAGCAAAGGACATCCTATTTATCTCTCAAATTTTAGGTTTATAGAAAACCAGAAACCTAATAAACAGCCCTCTCCCCTCCAAATATAAATGTTCAGGCCACTCAGTGGACTAAGGACCTGCATAAGGAAGCGTAGTGATTGGGGTTCGATCCTCAGCATCACATGCTGCACCGGTCCTGCCCCTGGCTACCCTGAGCCAGCCGCCAAGTCCGGGCATGGTGGCAAACACCTGTAATCCCAGCGCTGGGGAGGCTGAAAACAGGAGGATCGCCACAAGTCTGAGCTGCATAGTGAGAACCTGTACCAAATACATAAAATGAAAAAAAAAAAAAAAGAATATTCTAGTACCCTGCAGGCCAGGACATTTTCAAGAACATTATTTAGAAGGTCAGCAGAGCCCTCCTGAAGAAAACAGAACACTAGGCCCATTTTTTACTTTATGGTTTTTGATCAAACTACATTGGGTAACCAAAAGATAACCTTAGATAATTACAGGTCTTTGCACACAACTTACCTTGCTGCCTAAAGGGTGATGCTCTCACTATCCCAGTCTTAAATGTAGACTATAAAATTCAAGAAGTCCTGCGCTGGCTGACGTAGCTGCCTTGAAACTACAGGAGGAAGTGGGGGGTGTGAAGAATCTCCTGGAGAGCGAACCAAGATGACCTAGGCTGGCAAAAGGCATTCAAAAGACTCTGTGTGAGTGAGTTTTCAGGAGGGCCCTGCCCATGCAGTCCCAAATGCTGAACAATGCTCCTCATCTAAAAAAAGCCTTTGAGAAGTTCGTGGCTTTACCACCTGTGGCCAATCACTTAGGTGACCTTTACAAGCAACAAGCATGGCAGTGTTTCAAAGAACTGCGATTTCTCAGGAACTAAATATGCAGCTCCCTGATCTTATTTATTGGGTACAAATAATCTTAAGAACACAAGGAAAGACCTCAAGTACATCTTAATCTGTACAGGTTTCAAAAAAAGACTGTTCTAAAAACAAAACAAAACTTGTTCTAGCCTTTATTGACTTTGAAACTTTCTAATGCACCTATTCTACTGGGTTCTTCAGTAATCTCTTACTGGCATCATAATTAGTACAGGGCTAGTAGCAGGGAGAAAAGAATTTGTACCAGCTGCATGTAAATAAGACATCTAAGAAAGTTATCTGTATTATATCAGAAGTAACAATCTCAAAAGCTCATGCTGCAAATTTTTATTTATTTACTTTATTTTCTTTTGTCTTTCACGTAGTGTGCCCATGAAGTCACTATGTAACCCAGGCCAGCTTGAACTCCCAGCAATCTTTCTTCCTCAGCCTCCAAGTGCTGGGATTACAGACATAAACCACCATGCCTGGCTTGTTCTTTATACATTTTTAAGGTAAAACCCGAAGATGCCATTAAGGAATAACCTTATGGAACCTTGAAAAATACCAGTTTTCTTTCCCTCACCATTGAGCGTAATATTTTCTTTACTTTTGACCAAGACATCAGTCCATTAAATTGAGAAAATAAGTGCCTTACTCTCACATTAATGTGAAGCACTGCTCTTGTCCTGTGCTGGTCCTTATTGGTAGGCTGATAATTCCATTTGGATATTTTACAAGGCCATACATTAAAGAAATCGTCAGATCATATGGCATCAAATACACTGGTGCTCCCTGAAAACTTAAATTATTTGAAACGATAAATTTACATACTAAGAGAGTTTAGTTTTTACGGGTTTCGAGACTATGAAGACTTATGAAGACTCATCTACATGACCTATGGCTGTGTCTTCTAAAATGTTTTATTCAAAATCATCTTCAGCTCCACTGTTTTAGAATACACCTAACACAGGTAACGCTCTGCTCCTTGGTTAGTAAAGGGGTTTAATTTATGTTAATGATGCACATTACCATGCTATCTTACAGTCGAACTAAAAAAGCTCTGACCCTATGAGTTATATTTCTATTTTCGAATTGCCAGGGTATTGGCAACAAATCATTCTTCCTATTGAGTTACTAGGAATAAACCCGCCTGGCATTCTGACTCACCCGAATCACTGACATGGTCAAGTCTTGACTTTAGGGCAAAAGATAAAACTACTGCTGGGTGTGGTGGCGCACACCTGTAATACCAGCACTTGGGGGGCTGAGGCAGGAGGATCAATGTGAATCCAGGGCCAGCCTGGGCTACTGTTAGCTCAGGACAGCTGAGCTACACACCAAGACCCTGTCTCAGGACAACAACAAACCCTCTGCCTTGCCCTTTGCCACAGGGAGAGAGCGGACAGGATGAAACATCTTCTGTTTCCTTCCAGACTGGCAGTACCCACAGCGCTCTCACCAGGCCTCTCAGATGACTGATCGGAGGAGCCACTCTGGTGTGCAAGCCCAGGCTAGCACAAGATGAGTGAGCAGCAGTGTTTCCTGGTACATGGCACTGTGCGGCGCTTCCAGTGAGATCTCTTGGGCCTTGATGTGGTATTTGTGTTGCTACTGAGCTACACAGGAAGATCAACACCACTGGGTCACTCTCTGGGAATTATAAAATACAGATTTAAGTCAGATGTTTGATTACCTCTACCACCTCCTATACTCCCTTAACAGTCCCCTCTCTGCTCTGAACCACTAATGCCTATTGCAAGACCCTGCACCTCCCAGGCAAATGGCACCTCAAAATTTACAAGGATGGACACAAGTGCTTGAACGGGGGCTCCACTGGCAGCCTTCCTTTAGGGTCCTTGTTTGGTCATTAACCTGACTTGCTTCTGGAAGCTCTGGGAAGATCTATTCTATGGAGACACTTGCTATTTTTTGCTACTGTAATGTAGGCATGTTTAGTATGAAAGAATGCAATTAGATCACTCGTTTCCTTAGATGAACTCTATAGCCCTATGCAAAGACAAGTCGTCTTTGAAAGCCACTATTAAGTTCCTAATCCAAACTTTATTAAAAAGCTTCGATACCATAAACAAGGAGGTTAAGAAAAATCTTCAGAAAGTACCCATCATGCTCTTCCATGCCCCACAGAAACATCACAGTGCAGCACAATGTGAAATTAGGCAAATGTTTATAGTTGCAGTGGTTTTAACCAGCAATCCTTCCTCAACTAACATACTTCGGGGGCATGTAAAAGGCTGCACGGAGGACCATGAAGCAACACTGGAAAGACTGCCTGCCCCCACAAAAACAACTAAAGCTCTGGGCCGGCGAGATGGTTCTGTGGTCTAAAGCGCCTGCTTAGGAGGGCTCAGGCAACTGCGGGGACTGCAGTTCGATCCTCGGCACCACATGCTGCGCCAGCGCCACCACCAGGGCAGGCTGAGCCAGCCACAAAATGAATAAATAAAGAAACAAACAAACAAACAAGCAAACAAATAAATAAATAAATAAAATTAAAAAAAAAAAAAAAAAAAACAACTAAAGCTCTACTTTTAGGACTGATTATAAAAAATAAAATGTAACAATTACATTTCTTTCTCAGACTCAGACTCTTCAGTGATGAGACCCTTTCCTAAGCTCCATTTTGAAGAAATTCCTTTAAAAAAATGAAAGGCATAGCTTTTAACCCTGAAGCCTTCTGTCTTCCATCTCTCACTGTACCTTGCCAGTTTGACCACACAAATGGTAAATAGTCAGCTAGTTTAGATTTTGCTCTGAGGCTGTGGCTCTTGAAAACTTACAAAGCTTTTCAAACATAGTCTTTGTCAGGGCTCAGAGTGCCTGGGGTCTAGGGACTGATCCCTCCTCAGAGCCATTATGGTTTAGAATGGAAATAAAGTTTTCACCTAATGCCAGCGATCTGCTCAAGCAAATAATTACTTCTTCTAGTTAACCTGCATTCCTACTGTGTGTCAGGTGTTCTTCTGAGCTTGGGCTACAGCCAGAAACAAGCCTTAGGGCCTTACACTCTAGTGAGGAAAACGAAAGAAATACATGAGAGGCTTGCACAAGGAGATGACTGCTTTCAGGGATAAAAGAACAGAGTAGGGTCACTTGGGACAGCAGCATGGAGGATGGCTTGGGCAGTTTCCTTAGCAACACAAAATAAATAGATTCTAAAAAGTTAAGTTTAGGGCCGGCCAAATAGCTCAGTGGATTAAAACGCCTGCAAGCAGGTACAGGGGTGGGGGTTTAACCCCTGGACCTGCCATGCTGGTGCTGCTCCTGCCACCGGGGCACAGTGAGATAGCAATTGAGACTGGGCATGGTGGTGCACACCGCAATCCCAGCTCTTGGGAGGCTGTAAACAAGCAGATCACTATGAGTCCAATCTACTAGTGAGACCCTGAACACACTTGTACACCCTTCCCCCCCAAAAAAAATAAAAAATTAAATTTGTTAATGCTTATTTTATATCAGTTGTGATGTTACAGCCCTCTCACTTAATTCTCTGGGAAAGACAGTACAGTACCATTCTAATTTGACCAGAGAAACAGCAGAAATGCAGGAGCCCAGCAACGTTCGGAAAATCACGCACATCTAATATCTGTGCTTTAACCTTTCTGCTTCGGACCAATAAAAGAAAAAGAAAGAAGTAAGCTAGTTCTTCAAAGGTAGATGGAATGAGTAGTAGCTAGAAAATGCACTCAGGGAATAAGAATTTATAGCAAAGCATAAAGGTGAGCGTGGCCGAGACATATGGCTGGGCAGGGCTACGCTGGAGGAGAGGCTGGAAAGGAGGCTCAGGTTGGATTAGGGGGCTTATGGTGCTTTTAATTGTCTAGACAGTATGGGGGAGACTTTGAGGTTTTGACAGATGATGTGGAGGTGGGGATGATGACAAATATGAGTGCAGGGAGGCACCAAAGGTCAGATAGCTTTGTAGTGTGACAACGGCATGGACATGCCACTGAGGGATTCAACACTGCCAGTTTCTTTTACTTAAATGCTTGGCAAATCTTCTAAAAACAAAGGCTTTTCACTGAAAGGTTAAGGTCTAACAATCTCAAATGTCAAATTCAAGGTTATCCTCTTTTGACAAGCTAGGATGCTCAGTGATCCCCCCCCCCAAATAAACCAAGTGCCCTAAAGATGGCTATTGATGGATTCAAAGGCTATTTACATCTTACAACCTTCATCATAAGATCAGTTTAATTCTTTACAATAAGGACTTTCCTAATAGTTTCAAGTCAAAGGCAGCTCTCTATTAAAATTGTCAAATCATTATGGTTCCTTGTTTGAGGCAGAATATGTGCAGCAATTCCCTCCTTTATATATACATTTGTCATAACCACTGAAAATGTAGGAAGACGTGCTAGGAAAATGCTGTTTAGGAAGGGTGACAGATTTCTACTTTTTATATAGCTATAGAGGTGACAGGAGGGTAACATGAGCCTTTTTTATTTTTAAAATCAAATTACTTACAGACATGTTAATTTGTTAGACAGCCAGACTTATGACGTAGGTAGAGCTGGGAATGTAGCTCCGTAGTAGGAAACCTGCCTCATGTATAGAGGCCCAGGTATGGTCTCTCACACTGGCAAACATAAATAACAAACAGACAGTGACTCTTCAGTCTATATTCTAGGCTTCTGTCATGGTTTGTGTCTAGGTGTCCCCTCAAAGCCTCAAGCAGTCATGGGCCAGCTTCTGGAATTTGTAATTGATTATTGTGCAAATAGACGCTGTTCCTCCCCTGGGGCAGGTGATTTGCATTTCAGTGTAAGGTAGGAAGAGGGGTTAGCTGCTTGAGCAGCTGCTAGCTCTCCCAGCTGTTGCTCTTGCCCACCGCCAAGGAAGGTTGCCCTCTGCCATGTGCCACTGTCTTGGAGCCAGCTGAATATGGACTAAAATCTCCAGTAAATGTGAGCTAAATAAACCTTTCCTTCCCTCATTTTGAGTGTCGGGTATTTGTCCCAGCAATGAGAGAAAAGTAACTAAGACAGCTTCGATCACATTCAAATAAAGTTGAAAACTAAGAGAGGTTATGTAAAGAACATAAGCTCCAGCTAACAGGTTCAGGGGGCAGGGGGTTCAATCGCTGGGCCTGCTATGCTGGCTCCACCCCTGGGGTGCACTGAGTTGGCAACTGAGACTGGGTGTGGTACTGCGCGCCTATAATCCCAGCTCTTGGGAGGCTGTGAACAGGCAGATCACTACGAATCCAATCTAGTAGTGAGACCCCAAACACCCTGTAGATCCTTCCCTTAAAATATAAAAAAACAAAAACAAAAAAAAAACCCAAAAAGCATAAGCCCTCCTGAAAGCCTTTGGCGGCATGACGGCAGACATCATTTGGATCCTTACTCATCCAGAACTACTGGGAAGGCACCTGATAAATTGAAAATCCAACAGTAAGGTTGGCAGTACATGATTTTTTTTGAAAGCTCTTTGATGCAAGCATTTCGAAATTGAGGAAAGTCTAGCCTAATGCTGGTTTTCAGCCTGGATTCTTGGCTACACGAAGGGCCGTGCAGACACTAATGAACTGCAATCTCACGTCAGCGTTTTTAAAAAGCTGAATGGATAACACAGGCAAATTATAAAACACAGCTGCACGGACTGGGAAGAAATGATGGTGAGTTAAAGTGATTAATTATTTAGCCCGGAGCCAAAGGTTTCAAGTATTTTCTCAATTTCTGTTAGTATTTAATAAACAGTTTGGTAGGCACTTTTAAAAGCAGAAACAAAAAGAGCACAAAGTTGTCTGTAGATGAAACACCAGCTTAGAATTTATTGACTACGACTCTTATTATTCAGTGATTGCATTCACCGGGTCAGACAGGCAGAGGAGCAAAGAGGGAAACTCCGCTCAGGCCAATGTGCTAAAAAGGCCACACAGGGCCAGGGATACAGTCAGGACAAAAGCGCCTGCCTGGAAAGTGCAAGGTCCTGAGTTCGATCCCTGGTACCACTAAACAAATAAGTAAAAATAAAAAAATAGACCACACTGCCTGGAGAACTTCAATAAG
The DNA here is from genome assembly GCA_004027915.1 of Capromys pilorides. Lineage (NCBI taxonomy): Eukaryota > Metazoa > Chordata > Mammalia > Rodentia > Capromyidae > Capromys > Capromys pilorides. The sequence goes on from PVKN010004709.1 coordinate 32,529, forward strand.
AGCTTATCTTCCTATCTCAGGCTCTGAACAGAGATATAAACTAGAAGAATGCATAGTTACTTCTCATTACAAATAGACTGAAAGTTAAGAAAAGGTGCAGGGTAAGGACTATTTTAGTTTTATCAACAGATGATAAGGCAGATTAAAAGTCTCCCTTTTGCTCACTATGTAATTAATTTAACTTGATGATGTAGATTGGAGGGGC
>PVKN010004710.1:0-32859 GCA_004027915.1 Capromys pilorides
AAGCGTGATATAAAACTGGCAACATCTAAGATAGCCCAGGACGTGAGTGTCTAGGCAGGTATGTAACAACCCACCCTGCTCCCCCCGCCTAGGGACAGTCGCGAGACCATAAACTCCTCCGGCGCTAACCTGCACCTTCCTTCTCCTCCTCCCCACTTTCCACCCCACAGCTGCCCACACTTCATTCCCTTTCTAGTGTCCGAGCTAGCAGCATACCCGGCTGCCTCTCCTGACATCCCTCCCAAGGCCCAGGTCCACTCTTCAGGCCAACACCCATCCTCCCACTTTGGGCCTCTTCCCAGACTAGGCCCCGAAGGCGGGGAGCTGAGCTAAGGGCCAAGGAATGAATCTGACTGGAAGCGCGATGGGGGTGGGGGGGCTCTTTGGGGTCTGGGCCATGATTGGCTGCGTCCGGGCCACGCCCCTACCCCTTCTCCCCTTCTTCCCCCTCCGAAGGGGGGCGTGGAGGGAGCCGGGATCAGCCAGGGGCCAGCATGAGCCTGAGGGAGGGAAGTCTGGGTAAGGGGCTGAGGGACTGGACGCTGGGTCCTTGAGGGGAATAGGAGTGAGAAGGAATGACAGCTAAGGACTGGGTCTCCGCCATCCCGGGTCCGGGAGAGGTGTGTCGGGGGTGGGGGTGGGGGTGGCAAGGCTCCGGTGTCAGGTAACGATCGGGTGAGTTGGAAGACCGGCAGGCGCAAGGGCTTGGGGGCAGGCCTGGGGCTCAGGCTTCAGGGGTTTGAGTTGGAGGGTTAGATCTGTGATCAAAGCGGTGAGTACACTCTAAGGGAGAGCTGGAGTCCGAGCTGGAGCAACCTGGGGCCTCTCCGGGATTTGGGGAAGACTCAAGTGCTATGAAGCCGGAAGGAGAAGTAGAGTTAGGGAAGGAAATCTTTGAGCTCCTGGAGCTATCAATGAGTGACAGCAGGAGACAACAGCCCCACACTGCTGAGGATCGATACTGGCGGTGGGAAACTCGGGAGGGGGCGGAGCAGGAGTCGCCGGGTCAGGACTACACTTCCCAAGAAGCGTAAGGTGGACGCCCGGTGCTTACTGGGGAATGTAGTCCTGAAGTATCACGCTCGGGCCTGTGCAGGGAAAGGCTGGAAGCTAATTCATCGGTGCCCAGACCTGTGCTGTCAAACGGGCCTTAAGGTACATACCAATTTGAAGTTCAGTGCTTCAGTGATGATGCCAAATTCTACCAACAGTCACATGAGTACATGTAAACCCTATTCTCAAGGGCATCCCAGGCCATAGCAGGTATACAGAAGTAAAAGGGCTACTTTGGAAGTATGAACAAAATGGTCTTAAGGCAAAGGAAAAAGTTCATTTCTGGGAAGAAAGAATTTGGAGGCTGCCCTAAGGAGGCAGAATTTGAACTTGGCTTTGGTAGGATTTCAACAGTGATATGAAGACAGGTGATATGTTTCACACAGAGCAACTGCTTGACAATGATATGGTGCCTCATTCTCCCTCAGTTAGAATGGAACAGATTCTTCTGAACACTGGAGAAGCCAGAGCAGTTTCAGGTTCAGGAAGAAAGAGCCCCCTCCCGCTTCCCCCAGCCTGGGAAGAAGAGGTCAAGGAGCAAGGATTCTTGGGCTGCCCTCATTCTTACCCCCCCTTTCCCACCAGAAGACCCCCAGGCTGACTCCTCAGTCTCATTCCTTCCCCACTTGGAGTCCAAGATCCGTCAGTCACACAGCCTTGCCCGCCTCCTCTCCAAATATGCTGAGCAGCTGCTCCAGGAATATGTGAGTGGGAATGGGGGTTGGGGTGTCAGGGGACTGGGGAATGGGGGAGCACCAGTCACAGAGGACCTCCAGCACCCATATCCTTAATCTCATTCCCAGATATGAAAAATCAAGGCTTTGGAGAGGGGCAGTGGCTTGCTCCTGGCCACACAGCAAGTTGGAGGAGGACCCTATCTGTGCCCCATAAACAATCTACCTGCCTCAAGCTTGGAAGTTCCCTCCTTAGTAGTTAAAATCCGAAACAGCCCAAGAGAACATAGAGAACTATGATCTGGAGTCAGGAAACTGAGATTTAGATTCCATGTGATTGTATCACACAGTGATATTCATCACACAGGGATGCTAGGGAGGCTAAGAAGGAGTTTCAACCTGGGGCTAAAAGTGTGTCCCAAAGGGGACTTTTAGAGAATAGAGGGAGGAATCTACCAATATCCTTGTCCCCAAAAAAAATATATTTCGCTAAGCACCTTAGTGTATTGGGAGGAGGTTGTAGTTTTGTATTAGACTTAGGACCTTGGCCAGGCATTGGATAATAGAACTAGTTCTGTAGTTGTACAAAATTTGGTTCAAATTCCAGCTCCTCTACTTCCTCTATGGCTGACCTAGGGCAAGTCACTGTCTTCAGCCCAGTTTTCTCACCTAGAAAGCCATCAGCATCACTACTATCCCACTCGTCACTGGGGGAATGCTGCGTTTAAAGCAACAAACATAATGCCTGATCCAGCGCCAAGATGTTTACAGAGGAAAATGTTATTATTTTTGCATTTGACAAATTACACATCACTCGTTTCACTTGTTTATTCAAATGACAATTAATGACTCATTGACTCAAGGCTCAGTGCATGTATAAGGGCTGGGAAAATAGCTCTGTGCACAGTGCCTGCCTGGGCAAGCTCGAGGTCTTGAGTTTGACTCCCAGTACAAAAAACAAAAACAAAATAATACCTGTACAGGCTGGGTGTGGTGGCGCACGCCTGTAGTCTCAGCACTTGGGAGGCTGAGGCAGGAGGATCAGTGCAAGTTCAAGACCAGCCTGAGCTACAAAAGAGCTCAGGGCCAGCCTGAACTACACAGTGAGACTCTGTCTCAAAAGACAAAAAAAAAAAACAAAAACAAACCTGTACAGGGGCAGAGGAGATAGCTCAGTAGAATAAGTGCTTGTCTGGCAAGCATAGAGTCCTGAGTTCAATCCCTGCTATCAAAAATAATAATAATAATAATTAATAATAATAATACCACCTGTACAAAGGCTGGGGAGGATGGGAAGAGGAATGAAGTCACATGGATCCCTCCCCCACCTGCTATGGTATCCCAGAGACCCTGGTAGAAAGAAAGAATAGGGAGTGGATCCCTCATTGTACAGCTAAGAAGACCTCCTGGACACTTTTGCCTGAAATGGGACAACTAGTAAGTGGCTGAGAGAAGATATGAACCTAGGTCTATAAAATAACATTAATAAAAAAGCTAAACTGGGTCTGGTGGCGCACACCTGTAATCCCAGAGCTCAGGGAGGCTGAGGTAAGAGGATCATCTCAAATTCGAGGGCAGCCTGGGCTAAAAGTGAGCCTGAATTGCATAGCCAGACGCCGTCTCAAAAAGACACACACAAAAAACTAACGTTTATTGAGTCCTTCCCAGGGCCAGGCCCTGTCTTAAGCACTTCACATGCTCACACCTACCTTAGGAAACTGACACTGCTCTTGGCCCCACATTAGAAAATGGAAACAAAGGCATAGGTGTAAAAGCACCAGTTGCCTGGGTGCTTTTCTGCTTCGGAGATGAAACGCGCTGCGGGGAAGAGGGCGAGGGCTGGCTCGGCTTAGGGTGGGGTGCCCCCCCTCCCGTCGCCCCTGATCCGGCGCCTCTCCCCTCCCCCACCCCCCACCCCCCGCGCTGTGTCCGCAGGTGCAGCACCAGGGAGCCCCCTTCGGCTCGCCCGGCTTCACGCCGCCGCGGCTGCCAGCGGCCGGCCTGAGTGCGCCGGCGCCGGGCCACGCGGGGCTGCCGCTGCCGGAGCGGCTGCATCTGGACGCCGAGGCGCTGGCCGAGCTGCCCTCGCTGCTGGATGCCGTGCGCCGCCGCCAGGCCGAGCTGAACCCGCGCGCCACGCGCCTGCTGCGGCGCCTGGGGGACGCGGCGCGCCAGGCCCGCGCGCTGGGCGCCGCCGTGGAGGCCGTGCTGGCCGCGCTGGGCGCCGCCGCCCCCGGGCCCCGCCGCGAGCCGCCGGCCGCCCCTGCCGCCGCCGCCGCCGCCACCCCCGCGCCCGCGCCAGCGGGAGTCTTCCCCGCCAAGGTGCTGGGGCTGCGCGTGTGCGGCCTCTACCGCGAGTGGGCGCGGCGCACCGAGGCCGACCTGGGCCAGCTCCTGCCCGGGGCCCCGCCCGCGCGCCCCGCCCGGCCGCTGTCGCCCGCCCGCCCGCCGTCCCCACGGCCCTGAGCCTGTGCGTTTCCACCGGTGTCTGTCCTCGAGTGTCTCCGCCAAGCTGCGCCCCCTCCGCCCCTTTTTCTCTCTGGACTCCTCTCTGCATGGTATGTCGCCATCTCACCTTCATGCTCCGCTGTCTTCGTGTCTTTCTCTCTCGCCCTCATCTAATGGAGGTACCCCTTTGTCTCGCTGACCCTCAGGCCCTCTTGCCCGTCCTGAGGTGGGAAGGCAGCCTTGCCTCCAGCCACCCCACCTGCCTGCCGCCCACCGGCCCGCACTGTCCCCACTCACGCCCTTGGGCCTCCTCTCCCTTTGGTGTCCTTCCTGTCCTTCACCTCCCTCTCCCCTGTCTCTGCACGTCTCTCCGCTCCCCCTCTAGTCTGTGGTAAGGGGAAGAAAAGGGAAAAAATGCAAAACCTTAAAGAGTTTTATTTCATAATAAATAATATTTTGTAAATAAAATGCTCAAAATTAAAACTAAAGTTACCTGTACATACAGTTGTTGAAAATGTCTTGAGATGAACAGAATCCCTGGGGAACAGGCTGATCCCCTCCACAACAGGTCCATGAGGCACACTACAGACAGGAAATTCATGAAAGCCCTAGGCCAGGGATGCCATCTGTCAGCCCAACAGCAAGTGGATTTGTCCTGAGCAGGAGACAGGCGTGACTCGAATGCTGACTTCTTCCACGATTGATTTCCACCGATCAGAAGTAAAGCTCCTTCAGATAGAAGGCAAACAGCGGCCAGAAGTAGTAGACTAGAAAAGTAAATGAACTCCAGCATGGAGAAGGACGCCTGTCCCTCAGCAAGGCTGTATCTTCACGCAGGAAGTGAGGTAGACAGACAGGAAGGCAGCCCTTGAACTTCCCCAAAATTACATGAAGGGGAAGGTCCCGGAGGGAGCCCAGGGAGGAGACCAACTATCCTTGCAGGCTCTTTCAGAGGGAATCTTCTTTCCAACCAGGAAGCAGGAAAGCCGGAACCACTGGATGGAGACCCACCTGGATGTGGAAGGAGGCCTTAGAACCTGGGTGGGAGGCCTTAGGCAGTAAGGAGTGGACCCTGGCTTCCGGGAAATATTCCCAGAGCCGTGGCACACAGCCCCGTCTGCTTAGATGCTGCTCTTTCTCTCTTAGAGACAAGTGGAAAAGAGAAATTGTGAGAAAGGAATAGCTGCAGACTCTGGCAGGAAGTCCTACCCTTCATGCTGTGTACTTGGTCTTGAGCAGAGCCAAGTCCCTCACAGCTCGGTCTGTCCAGTGACCATATTCCCGGGTCACTACATAACCACGACATTTTCTCTCAAAGGCAGAGGCCCCAAAGGGAACAACCCCGAGAGTGTCCTCTTCTGGGGGAACAGGCAGCCCAAGAGCAATCATGATGGCAGCCACGTTGCTGAGCAGGCCTTGGGCTCTCAGTCTCGCCACTCCGAGCTGGGCCAGCAGGATAGGGCTGCCAGGGTTCAGGTCGATCTGATCGTCCCCCACCAGCTGGAGGTGCTGGGTCAAGGCCAGGAAGGCTGCCTGGGCCCGGCTCAGCCGCTCTCCGTCATCAAGGGCATGCCAGATCTTGAAAGGGACTGCCGCCGGAGGCAGACTGCTGAGCTGGAGCTCAGGGGCTGAGAAGCCAGGGTCGCTGAAGGGGCTGCCCTGGTGCTGGAGCTGCGGAAAGGACAGAGACAGACAGAAATGAAGAAATTAGCAGATGTTGGGGGCTCCTGACTCCACTTTTGCCCTCTGAGACTGGAGAGTGGGTGGGATGTCCTACCTCAGGGCCTATGTTGGGCCCCTGTTGGTCACCTTCCGTATACTTGCTGCTGGACATTGAATCACAAGTTTCTATAACTCCCATGTAACAATATTGTTGTGACAATGATAGCAAATAATATATGTAAAGCACTTAGTACAGCACCTGACATACAATAAGGACTCAAAAAGGCATACATATTTTTTCTTATTTTTTATTTTTATTTTTTGAGACAAGTCTTGTTATGCATTTCAGGCTGTTCTTGATCTCACTTTGTAGCCAGGCTGGCCTAGAATTCAAGATGATCCTCCTGCCTCAGCCTCCCCAGTACTGGAATTACAAGTGTGTGCCACCAATGTCCAACCTAGTGGTTATATTTTTATATTATTCTCAATCCAAATATATTGACAATGTATGGTAAGTATAGCTAATCTCTCATTTTATTTATAGAATTTGATTTGTTAATATGATTTAAATTCTTTCTTAATTAAAATTCTTTTTTTTTAGATTTATTTATTTATTTATTTATTTAAGGGCTGGCTCAGCCTGCCCTGGTGGTGGGGCTGGCACAGCATGTGGTGCCGGGGATCGAACTGCAGTCCCTGCAGTTGCCTGAGCTTTCCTAAGTAGGCGCTTTAGACCACTAAACCATCTTGCCAGCCCTAAAATTCTTAATAATGACTAATGTTATTAAATTCACTTGAGAGTCTTCCTCAGCAAAATTCTGATGTCCACAAAGCAAGACAGAGAATCCTGTGTGCTTCGAGCCAGGTCTCACTGCATAGCCTAGGCTGACCTTGAACTCAGGACAGTCTCCCAGCTCTGCCTCCCAAGTGCTGGAATTGAAGGTATGTGCTCCATGCGATTCAAAGAGCCACAGAAATTGAATGCACACTGAGAGATCTCCTAACAGAGAGCTCAGCCTGATATTCCCATTGGCAGGGGGCTCAGGGTACCTGAGGCCATGCAGGAAATAGTGGCAGGTATGAGACGTGTAGGTCACAGAACTTCACAGGGTACTTGTACAGTACAGTGTAGTAGGAGAGTTGCAAACTCTAGGACCCCATGGCCAGGCAGAGTGTGTAACCTGGGAAAGGGAAGATGGGAGCTTTGGCCCTCAGAGCCTTTATGCCCATTTTAGGCATACATTTTTATTTTTATTTATTTTTATTATTATTTTTTTTTAAGTTTATTTTATTTTCTTCAACCACATTACATATTTGTTTGTGTTTTGGCCGGCTCAGCCTTCCCTGGGGGATGGGGGGCAGCGCAGCACGTGGGGCCTGGGATCGAGCCACAGTCCCTGCACGGTGGCCGACGCACGCGCTTTAGACCACTAAGCCATTTCACCAGCCCTAGGCACACATTTTTAAAACAGGAAAATAAAGTAAAATAAGATAGAAATAAGCTGAGTGTGGTGCTACACTTGGGAGACTAAGGCAGGAGTATTTCAAGTTCAAGGCCAGCCTGAACTGCATTAAGGAGACGCTGTCTCAAAAATAAATAAAGTAAGAAGGAAACAGGTATCTCATGAAACTAACCAAAACCATCTGCAGGCTGCCTGTATTGCTGCTATATGGCGAGGTCAGTGTGGGTGCTAGGGGCCAGGCTATATGATAGGTTATGGGGGACCCCAACTAACCTGATTGAAGCGCCCCCCAACTCCCAAGGTCAGTGTGACCTCACTTCTGGAGCAGGGAGTAAGTGGCAGGCCATGTGCCCCTTGGCTATGGGCGGAGTGCTAATGATCCTTCCCTGCTGAGGTGAGATAGCATCTGCTGAGGACAGTTGTTACAACACAAGCATTTGGGTTTAGGGAAAATGTGGCTCCTCCATTGATTTAACCTTTATCTACCCCTTTTATAGTTGCTGTTCTCTTGCTACCCTTCCCCCATGCTTCTAGCTAGCCAATAAAAGCTAGCCAACTGCAGAGGCAACCAAGCCAGTCTACTGGAGGCAAAGTTCTTTGGGCTCCTTTGTACTCTAAAATTTGTTTCTTTGTCTTCCTTTATTCTTGCTGCTTGCCCTACAGGTATCAGACGATTGGTCAGCCCAGCCCTAGGTAGATCAGGGTGAGGAGGCTGGGGAGTAGAATTTAGCAGACTCAATGCAGATGGGGCACACTGCCAGTTATCTGTTGTACCTCCTCAGGCAAATTATTCACTCCCTCTTCAGGCTCAGTTCCCTCACCTGGGAAATGGATTCTAACTTCATCTCTCAGAATGGCTTCAGGAGTCTGTGAGGTTGTGGGAGAGCCAAGTGTGTGGCACCTCACTGCGGTCCCAGCACTCTGGGAGGGCGAGGTAGGGGGATTACAAATTAGAGCCAACCTGAACAACTTAGTGAGACCGTGTCTCAAAATGAAAAATAAAGGACTGGCCAGATAGCTCAATAGACTGAAGTGTCTGCTTAGGCAGACACAGAGACCGGGGTTCAATCCCCGACACCACATGCCGTGCCGTCCCTGATTGAGACTGGACATGGTGGCATACACCTGTGTAATCCCAGTGCTTGGGAGGCTGAAAACAGGAGGATCACTATGAGTCCAATCTGTGCAGTGAGACCCTGTGTACCCTGTACTAAATACATTAAAAAAAGAAAAGAAAAAGAAAAAAAGGGCTGAGGATGTAACTCAGTGCTATGGCACTGGGTACAATCCCCAGTGCTGAACGGGGCGGTTAAACATACAGCGTCCGATGCTCGTGGACCTTCTTCTAGCTGCTTCCTTGAGCCACGCAACACACCTGAGAAGTCAGCAAATGTCGCATCTCCACCACATTTTACAGATGAGGAAGCTGAGGTCGAGTGAAGAGGCCCGGCTTGCCCACAGACACCTAGCCATTTGTAGCAGCTCCTGAGTGAGTGTGTCTCTAGTTAACACAGCCCCTTGGACCTACAGAGGAGTGTCCCAGGCTCTGGGTCCCCAACCCAGGGCAACGCCCCTCCCCCCTTGTCCCTGCTCACGCCCGGTGTTGCTCACATAGGTCTGCAGCAGTGTTGATGTGTTCTTCTGCATGTAGAGAGCCAGGCTGTAGGCTTGACTGATGGGCTCGGCTGGGGAGATCGGAGCTGTCTGGCTCAGGGGCAGTGACAGCAGGCTCAGTAGGCAGAGGGTGACTGGCGGAGGAAACCAGAGCTCAGCATGCAGTATCTGGCCGTGCCTGCCAGCTTACTCATTCCATCCTACCAACTCCACGGGATCTGCAGTTATCCTCTACTTCCAGGTCGGAGCAGAGTCACCCTGTGGATGAGTTCCAGCCCAGAGCAATACTTGAACGTCCCTTGAATTCAAGACTCGCAGATTCAACTTGCTACTTGACATTTTCACTTGCACATTAATAAACATCTTTTTTTTTTTTTTTTTTCATTTTGAGACACGGTCTTGCTATGCAATTCAGGCTGGCCTTGAGCTCACTTTTGTAGCCCAGGCCTGTACCGCCACGCCTGGCTCAATTAATAAACATCTTGAAGTACCACATCTCAAGTTATTATTTCTTCCCTTCCAGTGTTCAGGATCAAGCCTCGGTGTCCTCTTTTATTTTTTTCCTTTTTGAGACAGGATCTCACTATGTAGCCCAGCCTGGTCTTGAACTCACCATGGTCCTGCTACTTCAGCCTCCTAAGTGGCTGTGTACCACCATGCTTGGCCTGGGTAGGGGCTCCTCTTTCAGATCAAGTTTTCTTCTCTATGCATCCAATCCCACAGCAAATCCTTTTGGCTCTATTTTTTTTCTCTCTCTCTTTTTGAGACAGGGTCTCACTGTACAGTTCAGGTTGGCCTTGAGCTCACTTTTTGTAGCCCAGGCTGGTCTCGAACTCACACTGATCTTCCTGCCTCAGCCTCCCAAGTGCTCAGACTATAGGCGTGCGCCACCACAGGCCAGCTTGGCTCTATTTTATTTATTTATTGGCTCTATTTATTTATTTATTTATTTATTTATTTATTTGTATTTTAGGACAGGGTCTACAGGGTCGCACTACGTAGATTGGACTAATAGTGATCCACCTGTGTTCAGCCTCCCAAAAGCTGGGATTACAGGTGAGGGTCACCACCCCCAGTCTCAATTGCCTCTCAGCATGCTCTGGGGGCAGGGCTGGCACAGCAGGCCAAGGATGCATCTGCCTAAGCAGGCTCTTTAATCAGCTGAGCTATTTGGCCGGCCCTTTGACTCTATTTTTTTTTTTTAATTAATTAATTAATTTATTTGTTTGCTTGTTGTGTTTGTTTGTTTCTTTATTTATTCATTTTGTGGCTGGCTCAGCCTGCCCTGGTGGTGGCGCTAGCGCAGCATGTGGTGCCGGGGATCGAACTGCAGTCCCCGCAGTTGCCTGAGCGCTCCTAAGCAGGTGCTTTAGACCACTGAACCATCTCGCCGGCCCTTGTTTTATTTTTTTTTAATTATGGCTGGCTCAGCCTGCCCTGGGGGTGGGACTGGCGCAGCATGTGGTGCCGAGGATCGAACCATGGTCCCTGTGGTTGCCTAAGCTTGCCTAAAGCAGGTGCTTTAGACCACTGAGCTATCTTGCCAGCCCCAAGCCACACAGTTATGACTTTGGCATTTTTTTAATATATTCATTGCGTGCACACATGTGTTTGTGTGTGTGTGTGTAGGGGGGGTACTGGAGATCAAGCTCAGAACTTTATGCTTGCCATGCAGGCACTAATGCCACTCAGCTATATCTCCAGCTCTATATTTATTACTTTTTTTTTTTTTTTTTTTTTTTTTTTTTTTTTTTGTCTTTTTGAGACAAGGTCTCGCTATGCAGTTCAGGCTGGCCTTGAGCCCAGGCTGGTCTTGAACTCTCACGAATATTTCTGCTTCAGCCTCCCAAGTGCTGGAATTATAGGTGTGCACCATATTTATTACTTTTAGTGAAAGCTTTTTTTTTTTTGGCAAGACTGGGGTTCAAACTCACGACCTTACACTTGCCAGACAGGCACTTGTGCCACAGAGCTATCTCCCCAGCCCCATTAGTGAAAACGTTTAAAGATGAATCTAGGGGGTCAGTGAGATAGTTCAGCAGTCTAAAGCACCTGCTTAGGCAAGCTTAGGCAATGGCAGGGACCATGGTTCAATCTCTGGGACCATGGTTCAATCTCCAGCACCACATGCTGTGCCAGCCCCACCACCAGGGCAGGAAGAGCGAGGCATAACATTAATTAATTAAAAAGGTTAGTGGCACACACCTATAATCCCAGCACTTGGGAGGCTGAGGAAGGAGGATTGGTGCGAGTTTGAGACCAGCTTGGGCTACAAAAGTGAGCTCAAGGCCAGCCTGAAACTGCATAGCAAGACTTGTCCCAAAAAGACAAAAAACAAAAAAGTTTTTTAAAAAAATAAAGATGAATCCAGAATATGACCACTTTCCTTCCTTGCATTGCTACCACCTCAGTCCAAACCCCCTACTCTCTCACTTCCCCCCTGGCCTCTGCTTCTACCCTGCCCACGAGTCCAGCCATGTCCTTCCCCTGCTAAACATTCCCATGTTTCCCACTGACTCAGTAAAAACCGGGTCTTCCGTGGGTCTGCCCAGGCCTGGACCTGTGTCCTGGCTTTGTTATGTTTGGTTGGCGTTCTTCCCTCGGGCTCTTACCCTTGCAGTGCTCTGTCAGAGTGACCCCAGCCTTCCCTCTGCTGCCTCTTCCCCATTCTTCAGGCCCAAACTTAGCTAACCTGTGCTGATTCCCCTGTCCAAAGTCCCCCCCTCCCTAACTATTTTCAGGAATTTTTGTTATCTGAGAAGGTCAGCTTTAGAAAAGGGGAAAACTGGGCAGGGGAGACAGCTCAGCAGACTAAGTGCCTGCTTAGGCAAGTGCAGGGACCCGGGTTTCATCCCTAACATCACATGCTGTGCCAGCCCTGCCCCTGTCACACTGAGCCACCCACAGGCACTGGGCATGGTGGCACATGCCTGTAGTCCCAGCTCTGGGAAGGCTGAAAACAGGTAGATCGCTACGAGTCCGAGCTGTGCAGTGAGACCCTGTACCAAATACATTAAAAAAAAAAAAAAAAGTCCTTTGAAAGCACTTGCCCAGTTTATGTTCTTGCCTGTGAGTGTGAGGCTCAGAGCAGGAAGAAAAGCCCTGTCACTCAGGAGGTGAAGGAGAAGAGAGGGAAACCCAGGATGCTCCCTCCGTTCCTCTTTCTGCATACTTGAGTTCGCAGAAGTTCAGAATCAATCAAGACACAATTGCAGGGACCTGGGAGATAGCTCCATGGCACAAGTGCCTGCCTGGTAAGTGCAAGGTTGTGAGTTTGAACCCCGGTCCCACAAAAATAGATAAATAGGGCCGGCGAGATGGTTCAGTGGTCTAAAGCGCCTGCTTAAGAGGGCTCAGGCAACTGCGGGGACTGCAGTTCGATCCCCGGCACCACATGCTGCGCCAGCGCCACCACCAGGGCAGGCTGAGCCAGCCACAAAATGAATAAATAAAGAAACAAACAAACACAACAAGCAAATAAATAAATAAATAAATAAAATAGATAAATAAATAAACAAACAAATAAACAAACACATCAGACACAATTGCAAATGAAGGCCCTTTCCGACAAACTAAACTTGATCAGTGCATCTCCTATCACACTGGCATTATAGTTGACTTCACTATTGACCATGTCCTGTCTGCACAATGGCGCTGCATTAAGTCATAATTTTTCCTGTCTGCTCACAGCTGTATCCCCAAATGCTTAGAGCCATCCAGCCCCACTTATTATCCTTTTGGTCTGCATCCATACATTCAAGCAGCTGCATATGGGAAAATTGCACATGGAAAAATGAACATGCATAGACATTCTTCTTGTCATCATTCCCTAAACAATAGATATAATAGCTATTTGGGACAAGGACATAACTCAGTGGTGTAAATGCCTACCTGATAAGCACAAAGTCCTGCATTCAATCCTTGGTCCAAAAAAAAAGCTATTTTCATAGCATTTACATTGTATCAGGTATTATAAATAAGGTAGACATAATTTAAAATATTTGGGAGCTTGTGTAGGTTATATGTAAATATGACATCATTTTCTATCAGAGATTAGGTTTTGTTTTTGTTTTTGTTTTTTTGTGGTACCAGGGATCAAACTCAGGACCTTGGGCTTGCCAGGCAAGCACTTATTCCACTGAACTATCCCCCCAGTCTCTCTGTCAGGATCTTGAGCATCCTCAGATTTTGGTATCCTGAGGGAGAGACTTAGTCCTCCATAGATACCAACTGTGCTTAGCACATACTAGGGACTCGGTGGGTATTTGTTGAACGCTCGATGCACAAGGTCTCACGGTGCGGGGGCAGAGGGTTCAGCAGGTGGCACCTCCCTCCCAGCCTCTGCACCCCAGCCCCTGTTTCTCACTCACCCAGCACACAGCTCATGCTCCCTGCCAAGCTCCTTCCTCTCCGCAGTCTCTGGATCTTTCCTGGGTACCTGTCCTGTCCCCTAAATGGCTTTATACCTGGGGCTGAGCCCTGGAGCTGCCAGGAGGGAGGGAAGGAGTCACACCCCGTGGAAGGAGGGCGGGCAATGGACAGGGTTCTGGCACAGAATGAGGCAGACCTGGCTGGGGAACGCCACAAGCAGCGGTTTGCGAGGCACCCAGATTGTGGTGCCTGTTCTAGGCTATGCAGAAGTCCTGGAGGTGGTGACAGCCAAAGAAGGGGATCCTGAGATGACGCCTTAGACCCTCACAGCCCCCGAACTTGACCTCAACAAGGGTGGGTGTAGGGAGGGGGCAAGGGCTAGAAGGGATTATGGGGGACAAAGGGACCGCCTTGTTCCCTGCTGTTCTGCACGTCCTGGGATCCAGTTTCCCCAGAGGAGGCGGCCCCCTGCTCCGCCCATGCCCACAGGGACCCAGTGCCCAGCCCTGGCTCCCAAGGAGTTTGGAAGAATAGGCAGGTGGTATAGAAGCAATGTCATCCACACCCTGGACACAGGAGCAGACACACATCCACTCACGCACGTGAGCACTCGAACCCTGAACAGGCAGGCGGGCATGTGCTTGCATGTCTTCATCCACCGAGTTTGCCTGGCCCTACTTAGTACCAATCCCTGCTTCAGGTGCTGGCACATGAGCATCACATTCCTGCCCAGTGGAGCCCACACAAGCAGGTGCACCTCCCTGTGTGTCCCACCCAGCCAGGCCTGCACACACCACACGGACGGCCAGGAATCCCATGGGAGCACACACTGTTGTGCACAAGGCCTGGCCAGAGGCAGCTGCGCAGGGCAGACATGCACGGAGGTGCGCACCTCCCCAACACGCTCACGTGCAGGCACTCACGCAGCTGGGATGGGGGCCGGTGCAGGATCTGGCTGCGCTTCATTGCAGGGACACGCATAGCCCCAGGCCTTCTCCTTTTGAAGCCTGTGGCTGAGGAGCAGGTGGGGGAGAAGTCTCTCCCCAGAGCGCCCCAACCTCCCTGCAATGGGTAACATTGCCTGCTTACAATCTGTGAACCAGAGAGGGGTCCCTTGGCCCCTACTCTGGTTCTATCCAGGGGCCACAGTACTGCTTTACCCCTACTCCTACCCCCATTAGGGGTAATGAAGACAAAGAGGGGTCCTGTATGCCCTTGATAGGTAGGACATGGCATCTACTGTCCATGGCACCAGGTGAGCCCAAAGCAGATGAGGTCCCTCCTTGCAGGCACACAGTTTAGTGTGGATATTGACACATGAGCTGGAGAAAACAAAAAAACCCAAAGGGATCCAGACATGGTAGCCCATACCTGTGATCCTAGCACTTGGGAGGCATAGCTCAGTAGAATAAGCGCTTGCCTGGCAAGTACAAGGACCTGAGTTCAATCCCCATTCTGCAAAAAAACAAACAAACAAAAAGGCTGTGGTGCTTCTCCAGGGTTGGGACTGGGGCCTAAACTAAGGTGACAAGGCCCAGAAAGGGGAAGCTACTTACCTGGGGTCACACAGCAAAACCAGGGAGGATCCTAAACCCGGTCTCTTAGCCTGGGCTGGTAGATGGTGTGTTCTGAGTCTGAGGCATGAGCTAAAGGAGGGAATAGGCTGAGGATGCAGATGTTTCTGAGTTGGGGGCCCCTGGACAGCACCAAGGTTGGGGGCTGGCAGGCTGGCAGGTAGGGCCACTCGGGCAGGTGGCGATGTCAGGGATTAGAAGGGGCCCATTGAGCGGGTGCACCGAGGCGTGGGCCAGGCCCGCAGTGCAGTAGGGGCAGGGGGAGGGAGGAGGGACCGATACTCGATCTGCGCTATTCACCAGCGGAGGTATACGTGGTGCCGGGCCAGTCTCGAAGGAAGGCTGACCCCCCCACCGGACCCCGCCACTGTCAGCCTCAGGCTCCTTTCTTTCCTTTGATTCCCGCGTGTGCCTCAAGGGGAAGAATCAGCCCCACCCAAGACCGGGGAGCCAGGCCGGCAGAGGTCAGAAACCTGTGCAGGCTGCGCTGCCCCAGTGCTCACAGGTCTGCCGGCCACCATCCTTGTTCTTCCTTTCTGGAAACTGCTGTCATCGGGATCTTGGTAGTTAAAGAGTCAGAGGGCTGGGGTTCAAGTCCTGCCTTTGCTCATCACTAGTTCGGCCAAGTCGTGAACCCCTAGCGCCTTCATTTGTTTCTTTATCTGGACATAGGGATGGCAATTCCCACCCCAGACTCCTGCCACTTCTACCACCAAATGCCTTGATGGCAAGAGTACGTGCCGTCTGGACCAACAGCAGCAGTCCCCGTGGTCTGTGCTCCCAGGAGATCTGCCTGTCCATCCCCTAGGCCTCTCAAGCAAGACCCCCGACTTAATCCAGAAACCACTTCATGAGACCCATTCAGAGCACTAGAAGTGATTCCAGGGCCGGCCAGATAGCTCAGCGGACTAAAGCGCCTGCTTAGGCAAATGCAGGGACCAAAGTTCGACCGCAGAAGTTCTGTGCTAGTTCTGTCCCTGGAGTGTGCTGAGAGGGCGAGTGAAACTGGGTGTGGTGGCCTGCAGCTGTAATCCCACCACATGGGAAGCTGAACACAGGAGGATTATGATGAGCCTGATCTGTGTAGTGAGACCCTGTAGACCCTGTACTAAATACATTAAAAAGAAAGACAGACAAAGGCCAGGCATGGTGGCACACACCTGTGATCCCAGTACTCAGGAGGCTGAGGCAGGGGGATTGTTGAGAGTTCTAGACCAGCATGGGCTAGAAAGTGAACTCAAGACCAGCCTGAACTGCATAGTGAGACCCTGTCTCAAAAAGACAAAACAAACAAACAAAGACAAAAATAAATAAAACGGGCCAGGAAGAAGCTCGTGGCACAAGTGCCTGCCTGGAAAGTGAAAGGTCGTGAGTTTGAACCCCGGTCCCGCCAAAAAACAAACAAACAAATAAACAAATAAAACAAAACAAAAAAGGCCAGGAAAAGACCCATAATATAAGCACAGGGACTTGGTGCTTTTTTTTTTGTGGGACCAGGGCTTGAACTCACTACCTTGCACTTGCTAGGCAGGCACATGTGCCACAGAACTGTCTCCCTGCCCCCTAAAAATAGGAACTTGGGATGTGATAAATGTGACAAATAAAATATGAGAGGATAAGGGCCGGCAAGATAGGTCAGAGGTCTAAAGCGCCTGCTTAGGCAAGCTTAGGCAACCACAGGGACTGCAGTTCAATCCCCGGCACCACATGCTGCGCCAGCCCCACCCCCAGGGAAGGCTGAGCCAGCCAGAACACAAATATATAAATAAATGAGGTTTAAAAATAAAATAAAATAAATAAACTTAAAAAAAATTAGCTTGAAAAAAACAAATAAAGGTTAGCTTGAGCTACACAGAAAGATTCTCTCTCTCTCTCTCTCTCTCTCTCTCTCTCTGTACTGGGGATTGAACTCAGCACTCTGCGCTTGCCAGGCAAGCACTTACTATACTGAGCTATCTTCCCATTCTGTCTCAAAAAAACAAAAGCTAAAACACAAAAAATAAAAGAAAGAACATCAAGGAGTAGGGCATGATAGTGTGGTGCATACCTGGAAACCCAGCATTTGGGAGGCTGAAGCAGGAGAATCACTGTATAGTAATATAAATATGAGACAAGCCCAGTTGATATCTCAAGAAGTAGAAGACAAGAAACAGGGCCCAGGGAGGGCTGCTGTCTGTTACAGGTCCCAGAAAGCTGGGATTTACAACTACAGAGAGCAGCTTCTCTTGCTGGCGCCCTGTTTATGGACCTCTTGTTTGGGATGTTAATGGTTGTTGCCTCCCCTGCTCCTTATCTGTGTGAACCTGGTGTTAGGCAAATGGTAGAAGACATAGTGATTTGTAAGCTGTATTCACCAAAATAGTTTCTTGCACATTCTTCTAGCCCTCAATAAAGGTGAGCTGTTTCTTGAGCTCTGGGCTCACTTTGAGAGAGACAAATCTCAGTGAGTCCTCTAAAGCATATTCATCAGGTCTTCTCATCGTTTCTTTTGGCACCAACTCACAACATACAACATCACTGCAAGCTCAAGGCCAGCCTGGGCTACAAAGTGAGTTTAAGGCCAGCCATAACTATATAGAAAGACTCAACAAAAAAAGAAAAATGTAGAAGATGGATTTGTTATGTATTAATCACATGTTTTCGAGGTAGATCTTGATAGTTCTTTTTTTTTTTCCTCTCTCTCTTTTTGAAACAGGGTCTCCCTACGCAGTTCAGGCTGGCTTTGAGCTCACTTTTGTAGCCCCAGGCTGGTCTCGAATTTGCACCGATCCTCCTGCCTCAGCCTCCCAAGTTCTGGGATTACAGGCGTGCGCCGCCATGCTTGGTCCCATTTTTTTCTTTTCCCTTCCTTTCTCTTCTCCTCCCCTTCCCCTGGGTCCCCTTCCTTTTAAACATTTTTTTTTTCCTATTTCAGTTTGTTATACATTTTGTGTGTGTGTGTGTGTGTGTGTGTGTGTGTGTGTGTGACTGGGATTCGAACTCATGATCTTGCACTTGCCAGTCAGGCACTTGTGCCACGGAGCTATCGCCCTGGTCCCCGTTATACATTTTGTCTTTTGTTGTTGTTGTTTTTTTTTTTTTTTTTTTTTTTGCAGAACTGGGGATCGAACTCAGGACCTTGCACTTCCCAGGCAGGCACTTGTGCCCCTGAACTATCTCCCCAGCCCCCTGTTGTTGTTTTTGGCTGGCTCAGGCTACCTTAAGGGTGGGTGTGAGGACTGAACCTCCATCCCCTGTGCCTGACTGGGATTGACCCCTCAGGCACTTAACCCACTTAGCTAACCCAAAAGCCCCCTTGTTATACATTTTGGACCCTATTTAAACATTTGGCTTCTCACACCAGAGAAACAATGTGGTATTTACATGTGTGACTGATTTACTTAAGAGTATATTAAAGGTAAATCCATTTTCCTAGAAATGTTTCAAGCTTGTCCTTCTTTATGGCTGAGTAGTATTCCATCGTATTAAAAACTCTCACATATTTTGTGTGTGTTATCAGGGATTGAACTCAGAACCTTGTGCTTGCCAGATAGGCACTTATTCTACTGAGGTATCTCCCTATCCCCTAAATCCACATATCTTTATCTAGTTATTGGTTGATGGGCATTTGAGTGGTTTCTAAAATTTAGCTATTAAAAATTGTGCTGCTCTTGGGAGCCTGAGGCAGGAGGATCGGTGTGAGTTTGAGACCATCCTGGGCTACAAAAGTGATTTCAGGGCCAGCCTGAACTGCATAGCAAGACCCTGTCTCAAAAAGAAAGAAAGAAAAAAAAAAAAAAGGTAAAAATTGTGCTGCTAAAAACATGACTTAAACTGGGCATGCACCCCCGTAATTCCAGCACTTGGGAGGCTGAGGCAGGAGGATTTCTATGAGTTTAAGGCTAGCCTGGGCTACTTGGTGGGATGCTGTGTCAAAAAAAAAAAAAAACAAACCTTCACAGGGGTTGGGGAGATGGCTCAGTAGAATCAGTGCTTGGCTGGCAAGCACAAGGCCCTGACTTCAATCCTCGGTACTGGAAAAAAAATAAAATCACTGAAATCACTGTTTTGGGGGCTGGGGAGATAGCTCTGTGGCACAAGTGCCTGCCTGGCAAGTGCAAGGTCATGAGCTAGAACCCCGGTCCCATCAAAAAAAAAAAAAAAAAAAAAAAAAAAAAAAAAAAAAATATATATATATATATATATATATATATATATCTCACAAATACATGGGTGTGTATGTATCATTGTGGCATGATGCTTTTAGTTCTTTTGGGAGGATAGTGAAAAGAATAGCTGGGTTGAATGAAACCTCTGGCTCTAGGTTTCTTAAAAATTTTTATTTATTTGATACGGGGTCTTGCTATGAATTCAGACTTGTAATGATCCCTCTATTTCAGCCTTCTCAGTGCTGGGATTACACGCATGTTTCACCACACCCAGTTTCAGGGCCAGCACAGCATGCCTGGGGTTCTTGGGCCGGCTTGGCATGTGGTGCCAGGGATGGAACTCAGGTTCTCGTGCTTGCCAGCCAGGTGCTTAGATAGCTAAGCTATTTCCCCTGCCCTGGTTCTATTTTCTTGAGGAATCTCTGAGCTGATTTCCACAGTGCTTCTATCATTCTCCACTCCCAACAGTGCAGAGGGTTTCTTTTCCCCCACGGAACACCAGCATTTTTTATTGATAACAGCCATTCTTCTTGTAGGATAGTATTTTTCAAGTTACTTTATATGCAGCCTTGCTCTATCACCTCCTTCCCATCCATCTGTGAGTATAAAAAAGTGGGCCCTTAGTAGGCTTATTCTGGCTTAGGTGATAAGAGCTGGGCTCACCATGCTCACATTGAGGAAGAAAGTGGGGTGATGATTGTGGGAAACTAGGAAATACATGTGTCTTGCCCAAAACGGATGGCCACTGCTACGCTCCACTGCTCTGGTCAAGAAATACAGAGCTAGCTGGGCATGCTAGAGCATGCCTGTAATCTCAGGCACTCAGGAAGCTGAGGCAGGAGGATTGCTGTGGGTTAAAGACAGACTGGGCTAAAAAAAATCAGGTCAGGTCAGGCATGGTGGTACACACCTATAACTGCAGCACTTGGGAGGCTGAGGCAGGAGGATTGTGGTGAGTTGGAAACCAGCTTGGGCTACAAAGCGAGCTCAAGGCTGGCCTGAACTGCGTAGTGAAATTGCCTCAAAACAAAACAAAAACAACAGCAAAACAGATCCAGTATTGCTATATTTCAGGATTTTGCAAGAGAAAACAGAAATCAAATCAATTTTTGGAATTAGAAACTTGAGGTTGCTTTGCTCAACTAAACATATATGGCTAGAGATCAAGATAGGCTCCAGTGAGTTCAAAGTCAGTCTGGACTACATAGTGAGACCCTGTGTCAACCTCCCTCCCCCTAAAAACCAATCCCCCGCCAGCCAACCAACCAACCAAGGTGGCTGCACTTGATCCTTCCCTGAATGCTGTAGCTCTGAGCAAAGGCTCTGAACTCTGCGGCCTGGCTCCTAGCTCTGCCACCTGCCTGTCGTGTACAGTTGAGCTGCCCAGTCCCTTGCCTCTGTACAGTGGAATTCAAACTTCTAGGCTTGTTATAAGGATCACAAAAGACACAAAGTGATCACCTGGTGCCTTGAGATGAACATCGCATGAAGCTTAGGAGCCAGCGCAACAGACATGAGCCTCAGCTAGGAATTACAAAAAGCTTTCCTTGGGACAGCAGCATTAAAGGTGTTCGTGTCTTTTTGAGACAGGGTTTTCCTACGCAATTTCGGCTGGCCTTGAGCTCATTGTGTAGCCCTTCCAACCCGCAGTGATCCTCCTGCCTCAGCCTCCCAGTGCTGGAATTACAGGCATGCGCCACCACGCCCCACAGCAGCATTCAGAGACCTGAGAGTAACAGTTTACTGGTTGGAGAAGGGGGATGAGAAATGGAGTAGAGCACAGGAGGCCCAGGAAGCTCCTCTTGAGAAAGCCTTGATTCGATTCTGCAAGCTGAAGCTGTTGAGAATACAGAGAACAATTCTCCACAAGCCAAGGATTTCCTGACTCGGACAGCGTGCGCCGTAGGGAGCTTCTGCTTTGACTTAAGGCTCGTCCCTGCCAACTTGGGGCTTCGCTGTACAGCGGCCAGCGCTAACTTCCTGATAGAAGAACCACACCCACCCAATATTCCGCAGGGGCCCCCCCAGGAGAGGGGCTCAGAGGGGCCTGGCGCGGGGTCAGTAAGCTGCAGCTTTCCGGGCGGAGCCGGAAGCTCGGGAAGGCAGGTAAGAGAGCGGCGGGGCGGGAAGCGGCCCCATCTGCGCCGGCGGCTGGGGTGGAGGGCGGCGGGCTGGAGAGGAGGCGCGAGCAGCACCGCCAACTTCAGGTGGAGGCGCTGGGTTCGTTTGCAGCAGCTCCGTGAATGGAGGTGGTGCGCCCCCTGGGAGCCGTGCCCGGTAGTGGCGGCCGGATGACCCAGATAAGGAGGGGTGGGGGGCGGCTCAAGATGGGGGTAGCTCGCCTGGCACAGTTTTCTTCTCACAAAAGCTAACTCTGGCCGGCATGATGGTTTCCTGGGCTCCCAGAGTGGACGGGCTGGACGAGACCTTGAAAAAGGAGGTACCGTGGCGCGCCGCGCACCAGAGCTGGGAACTTTCGTGAACACTGTTACCGTTCCTGACTCTGCTTCCAGGTGGGTATCATCAAGCCCATTTTTCAGGTGAGGAAGCCGAGGTTTGGTGACTTCCCAGGGCGGGGTGGGGATTTTTTTTTTTTTTAATGACGCCCGGACTTTTCCCTGGGGTCCTTCACGCCTCGTAAGACACTGATTTCCAGAGATTTGGGGGAAACAAGCATCGGGTATGACATGCCCAAGCCTTCCAAGGGATAGTAGCGTGTGTACTTGTTGGCGAAAATTGTGCCTCCCTTGTCGCTGACAGGCTGATTACTGTCGCTGTCCTTTAAAGGCCTTCCCGTCCCTGAATAATGAAATCCTCACCACACGGGGTCCCGACATTTCTCCCTCACCCGCACTGATCCCCACTGCTGACAGCAAATCCTCCTTCCCTGGCGAGTAGGAACTTGGGACTACATTTCCCAGTATCTCCCTTCTGAAGGGGTGGTGAGCAGCGCAGGAAGGAGGCTTTCCGCTTCCGGCGGCTCGCAGTTGGGCTCGTCTGCGGTGATTGATGCACACTTCTACAGCCCAAGCCTTTCTCTGTAGCTCTCCTGAGGGGACTACGTCCCCCAGCAGGCACAGGCGCAGAGGTCGCGGCTTAGCCGCCATCTTCACTGTAGTCCTCCTCCCTGCTTCCACGGGGGACGGCCTTAGCGCCCGGACTACGAATCCCAAGTCGCCGCCTCTTCCCTGCAGCCGCCATCTCGGCTGCAGTCCCCGCCCCGGCCCTTCCATTGTCTCAGCTGAGGAGAGCAAAGGCAGCCGGGAAGACTGCAACTCCCGTCGGGCTTTGCGCCGCCGGGTGCGGGATTTTGATCGCAGAGGCGGGCGGCGAGGCACTCAAGGTGGCTGAATGAGGCGACCTGGAGAGGTTAGGTGGCCTGCCATCTTTATGGTAGTCTCTTTATTCTCCCTGTTCCGCCATTCTTAAGGACTAGTAGGAGGTTACAAAACTACTATTCCCATCGCACCTCATGAGCTCGACTGCTAGTCAGGTGTACGCCCCTCTTCCGCCATCTTGCTTGTAGTCCGCGTTTCTTTTCACCTTTCCATTGTTCCTGACGAGTAGAAATGGCAGCGGGAAGGCAGCAGATGGACTGCGACTCCCGTCAGGTACTACACACGCGGAGGGTTGTGGATAGGAGGGCGTGTGAGTGCCTGGGAAGGAGGCTGGGGCGGGGGAGAACGCCATCTTGTTTGTAGTCCTCGTTCCCGCTCCTTTTCTATGCTCGGCAACGGGGAGCCTCAGACCCACCGGACTAACACTCCCGGCGTCCTCGGCGCCCGCTCCTGCGCGCCTTCCGCCATCTTGTTTGTAGTGCCCGCCGGCCCGGGGCTCCCTTGTTTCCGCAGTAGCGCCAGCGTTCGCAGAACTACAACTCTCGTCGTGCCTCGCGCGCGCCCACCATGGAAAGCCACCCTGGAGGGAGGCGGGGGTAGGGGGCGGGGTTCCTCTGGGAGAAGGAGGGAGTAGAGGAGGAGGAGGAGGGAAGAAGGAGGGAGGGGAGGGAAAGAGGAGGAAGGAGGAAGGAGCTGAGGAGGGATGAGAGAGGCGGCCAGGGCCCCGGGCCGAAGCAGCGCGGGGCCGTGGGACCAGGGGGGCTGAGACACCCCAGCTGCCCCCTCCCCCTTCCCTGCCCCACTCTACCCTTTCCTCCCACGCTCCCGCTCGAGGAGGGGGTTTATTCAAATTTTATTTAAATTTCTATCTCCAGAGGGTCGCGCGCTGGGGGAGGGGGAGAGGGCGGGGGCGCGCGCTGGCTGGGGGGCGGGGCCGGAGCGGCTTCCTTCACCCCCTCCGCTCTCCCGGTCGCCGTAGAGCGGGGGGCCGCAGTCCAGAGGCGGGCCCAGGGGAGGGGGGCAGGTTACGGCGACCCCCCCCTCCCCGGGAACCGGCGGTGGGCGGGGCTTGAACCCAGGAAACGGCGGGGTCGGCCCGGGCCTGTTCCTGGACCCCTGGGCAGTGGGAACCGGGAAGGGGCCAGTTAAAGGGTCGGGGGCTCGGGGAGAGGTGGGGCGGGTGGGGGGAAGGGAGCTGGGGCACGGACCCGGGACTGAGCGGGGCCCGGGCAGAAGCTGAGCACCCTGCGCCCGAGGAGCCCCCGTTGGTCTGGGGGGGCTGAGGGACTGAGCCCCCCAGAGGAGGACCTCCCCCTGGAAGGGCCGCGCCGCAGCCCGTGGGAGGGCCTCGCCCCCGGCGCCCCCAGTCTCCACTCGCCACCGTCCCGGCCTCCGCCGGAGGGAGGGGCCGAGCGCCCTCGGGGGGCCGTGGACCCCGGCGTTCTGAGCGTTCCGCGCCCCGCGCCGCCCGGCCCCCCCGCTGCCGATGGCCGCCGACCCGCCGGGAGCTGCCGAGAAGGGAGAGATGGCTCCCGGGACACGTGTGAGGTGGGTTCGTGCGGCTCCTCCTCACCCCAGACCCGGGCAGCTCCCACTCCATTCATCCTCAGCCCAGCCTCTCTTCCCCCTTCCCGCCCCTCCCTCCCCTCCCTCCGCTCCAAACGCCTCAGCTCCAGCCCTCCTTCCCGTAACCTCTCCGCCCAGGGAACTGGCCAGCCTTCCCGGACCCTGCTGCCCCTTCCAGACCCCTCTACCCGCCCCTGCGGTCGTCGCCCTCTGGGCCCTTTCCCTGGAGCGCTGGAGGGTCCCTTACCCCGTGGATAGGTCCCTGGCAAGGGGCAAACTGGAGTAAGACTGTTTTGGGAAGAGACCCTCTAGGCCTGCTGAGTCCCTGTGGGATCTTGGAGGATCTGGTTTCTATGGGGAAGGGAGCCTCAGGGATTCCAGACAATTAGGTATGAAAAGCAGCCTGGGAAGCTGGGGGGATCTAAGGCTGAGCCCCTCCTGGGTTCTGTGGAGACAGGCGGAGTTTTAAAATCTCAGGGAATCCGGGAGGTTGCCCAGGTTGACCTTAGAGATCCTAGAAATGTGAGAGGACAGACTCTTAACAGGAGTGGAGATCCTGGGCTGAAAATAGGAACTCTGAAGAAACATCTCAGAGGCGATAGAGTCTTGAAGTTGAAGGGACAGAGTGGATGTTAGAGATGAGGGCAAGGATCCCATTGGTCCTGATGAGGATGCTGAGATTTGGAAGAAAGATTGGATGGCTGTTGCCTATGAGAAAGAAGAGAGAGAAAAAAAAGTGCTTCTGCTTAGGGTTCTGTGGTGTCTTGGAGATAAACCTGGGGAATTTTAGGTTGACGAGTGCCTGGGTTGTTCTACGTTTGGATAACGGAAAGAGTTGGGACCTCTCGGATGCAATGCCAAATAGCCCCTGGCTTCTGTAGAGTTTTAGCTTGGGACTGTCAGAGAAGTGGCCCCAGTACCCCTCTCTCCTGGGCTAGGGAAGGGCCATTGAGGAAGTGTTAGAGGAGGAATGAGGTTGGGAAGCCAGTTCTCATGACTCCCTGAGGAATGAGATGAGCTGCTGCAGGGGGAGAGTCCTTGAATAGAGAGTGTGGTCCCCAACCCTGAGGCGCTTAGACCCGTATGGGAGGAGGGATTTCTTTATCCCACTAGATAGGAGGGCAAGCTCTGACTCCCCAGGGTTGGGGCTGAGCTGCCAGGAGTCTCCTAGACCACGGCCCCAGTGGGCGCATTTGACGCTGCCACCCATCTACCCACAGCCCTCGGCGTTGCTGACGCCCCCAATGTCGTCGAGCAGCCGGGGGCCGGGGGCCGGAGCGCGCCGACGCCGAACCCGCTGCCGTCGCTGCCGGGCCTGTGTGCGAACTGAGTGCGGGGACTGCCACTTCTGCCGAGACATGAAGAAGTTCGGGGGGCCCGGGCGCATGAAGCAGTCGTGCCTGCTCCGGCAGTGCACTGCCGTGAGTTCTGCCCCACTACAGTTGGGCCCCTTAGGAGCTCTAGGCATACATCCTCAGAAGTAACCTTGCACACTGACCTATGTGCCTTTTGGTGTGGCTGGTGGCTGCTTCCCAGAGTTGCTGTTTATGCATTCATTTCTTTATTCAGTCACTGATTTGTTTAAATGTGCATTTTTACCCTTATGTCCAAGTGGGGGTGCAGTGCGAAACTACACAGAAGGATCTGGCCCAGCCTCTGCCTTTCCTCTCTCCAGCTTTGAGAAGCATGAGGCGATAGAAAGCTCAGCCCCAGCTCTGGCTTCCTGGTCACCTGTGCATGAAGATTCTGTTCCCACACCTGTCTCTTAGGAAGAGCTCTTACCTTTCCCCTGACCTCTTCTTCCCTACTAGGGTAATCTTGAATTGGAGGCCAGATTCCCTCTTTGTTTGACCTTGAGCTAGTAGTTTTGAAGCTCAGGTAGCTTTTCTGTAAAATATTTTCTTTACTTTTTTTCTTGCCTTTTTTGAGACAGGGTCTTACTATGCAATTCAGGCTGGCCTTGAGCTCACTTTATAGGCCAGGCTGGTCTCCAACTCACACCGATCCTTCTGCCTCAACCTCCCAAGTCCTAGAATTATAGGCGTGTGGTACCATGCTGGTCTAAAATATTTTCTTTGCTGCTGCATGTGGTTATGCCTGTAATCCCAGCACTGAGGAAGCCGAGGCAGGAGGATCACTGCAAGTTTGAAGCCAGCCTGGGCTACATGAAGAGATCCTGTCTTTAAAAAAAAAAAAAAAATTTTCCTTTGCTGAATTGTAAAGATTAAACAAATTCCACAAGGCCCAGTACACAGTAGGTATGAGGGAAATGTGGGCTTCCTCCCTGCCTTCCTTAGATTTTGAGAGGCCCCAGGCTTCTGAGAGCTGCCCCAGGCTGTGACAGCCATGAGGAGCCAGCTGCATCCTGCATCTCCTCACCCCACCCCCAGCACCACCTCCCTCCCTCTTCCTCTTGCCACTCTTTCCTGGTTTGGACTTTTCACCCCATTGCACCTCTCTTCCTCTGTCTCCCAACCCCTTGCCTCACTTTTCTGTTTCTTCTTTCTCTCTCTGCTCTTTATTGATTTTGTTTTGCAGAGTTCAGCATCCCTCACATGATTCCATATCACCACTGGCCCCCCCAAAGTCTCATTATCTGAAGACTGCTCCCATGTTTCCCAGGATCAGGCAGTTGCTGGTGTTCTCAGGGACTTGCCAAAACTGGGTTCACTGTAGGATCCAGAGTCACCCTTAGGCTGTTCCTTGAGCAGCATCAGAATCTCCCAAGCTGCTGCTACATTTTCTCCAACTTTCTGTGAATATTATCACATTTTCTTATCCTTAAAGCTAACTTTAATTTCAGGGTCACAGTGGCCTTGGATTTAGCTTTAACAATCATAGCAGTGATAGTAATATGTATCAAATGCCTTCCACACTGTATCTTTTTCTCACAATAGTCTTATAAGGGAGCTTTTTAGCCCCATTTTACAGATGCAAAAGCATCTGTAAAATGCTTTTTGAGGTTTAATCAGTGGCTGGGAAATCATACAGCCAAAAAGAAACAAATTCAGGATTTTGCTTTGCTTTGCTCATGGGTTCTGAATCTCAAGCAGCTGGCTAGGGTCCTGAGAAGGGTCTGTTTGCCCTGTTATTTGATCTTGAGGTCCCTGATGTCCCTTCTCCCTCAACAGCCCGTGCTCCCACACACAGCTGTGTGCCTCTTGTGTGGGGAGGCTGGGAAAGAAGACACAGTGGAAGGAGAGGAAGAGAAATTTGGTTTGAGCCTCATGGAGTGTACTATCTGCAACGAGATTGTCCACCCTGGCTGCTTGAAGGTGATATCTCTGGGCATCTTGGAGTCGGGTGGCGCAGGTTGTCTGAGCAAGGAGTGGGTCACATTCTCCCTAGGTTTACTGGGAACCCCCCCATCCATTCCCTACTCCTGACTGCAGATGGGGAAAGCTGAGGGTGTCATCAATGCTGAGATCCCCAACTGTTGGGAGTGCCCTCGCTGTACCCAGGAAGGCCGAACCAGTAAGGTAGGGGCAGAGCTGTGGGGTTCTGCCTTCTGGGCAGGTGGAGGGTTGAGAAGGGATGCCAGGCCTCACCTCCAGCTTCTATCTCCCCAGGATTCAGGTGAGGGGCCTGGCCGTCGCAGGGCTGACAACGGCGAGGAAGGTGCCAGCCTAGGGAGTGGATGGAAGCTGACGGAGGAGCTGTCGCTTCCACCGCCTCCACCCAGGCGCAAAGGCCCTCTACCTGCTGGCCCTCCTCCTGAGGACATGCCTGGGCCCCCCAAACGAAAGGAGAGGGAGGCAGGGAATGAGCCCCCCACCCCAAGAAAAAAGGTGAGCCATGAGGCATGCTCGCTAAGTTCATCCTAAAGGGATTCTGGGAACTGTAGTCCTTCCCCTCTTTCTGCTGTGGGTGGGACTGGGAAGCACCTATGGGTTGTTGGGACATGTAGTTCAGGTTTGGAACATGCTTGCTGTGAAGAAATACAGGTGAGGGGGGAACTGGTACAGGCCAGGAAGACCTGGGAGCCCTGCCTGGGTGGGTTAGGGAGAAAAAAGAGCATGCTCAAACTGCAACGGTAGAGGGAGGGGTTGGAAAGAGCCTGAGGGTGAAGAAAGGAGTTGAGAGCATGCTCAGTAAGTCAAGACACTGATTGTAAGGTGAGCATGCTCAGAGTTCTTCCTGGGATGGGGGCTTCTGGGATTTGTAGTCCTAAGAGGGCATGGACTTTAGCTTTACAGGCATTGAGGGCCTAATGGGGTCTGTCCCTTCCCCTATATCTCCCTCTTGCTCTGGTAGGTGAAAGGAGGCAGAGAGAGGCACCTGAAGAAGGTGGGTGGAGACGCCTGCCTCCTCCGAGGATCGGACCCAGGCGGCCCAGGCCTTCTGCCCCCCAGGGTTCTGAATCCAAGCCAGGCATTCTCGTCTTGCCACCCTGGGCTCCCTCCCGAGAGCTGGGAGGTGTGCCAGGGACCTCCTCCCTCCCCCTCCCACCTTTCCTTGCCCCACCCTCCATGTGATTAAGCTCTGTCCCTTCCGGTTCCCCTTGTCCTATTCCAGCCCCATGTGACTCCACATAGGTGTCTGGATCCCTGGGAAGAGTTGGGTGGGAAAGTGGGTTGAGTCCAGGCCACAAGAACCTCTTCCCTCCCTAGAATACCGAGGATGTGATGTAGCCATTTGCTTCATTTTTCCAAGCTTTAAAGGGGGAAAGAACTGAGTTCAGATTCCTGCCCAACTACTGTTTTGTTTGATCTTGACAGCAGGTCAGCTGTTTTGAGCCTCAATTTCCTCATCTGTAAAATGGAGATGAAACTACCATAACGTGCCTATTCCGTAGTGTTATATAAATCTATGAGAATGAGATTTGTAAATTATGATGTTTACCTGGATTCAAGGGAAATGAGGTCCAGTGAGGTTATGAGAGTTGTCCAGTGTCACATGGCAAAGCCAGATGCAAGGGCCTATCTGATTGTCATGTAACTTTGCACAAGCAACTTAGTGTGTTGAAGCCTAGTTTCCCGTGTCCAAGAAGAATGGCTCACATTGCCAGCGCACAGTACTGCAAAGGCTTAATGAGTCAGTGAGAGCTAGTACTGCACACATGGCCAGATGATCAGGTTACTCTCGTGCTGTGGAATAGTTGCTCAGAATGGTGTGGTGTAGTCTGTGCATGTCACAGTGATGAAGCAGCAGCTTCCCAAGGTTAATTCGTGGTAGGCGAGCTAGCACTCTGAACTTCTCTTTCTGCTTTGGGAAGTTCAGAAGCCATTGAAAGCTATAAACTTCTAAGTCCTTGGAATTGGCACCTTCGTAGTCCGGATAAGGAAACTGAAGTCCAGAAATGGCCAGTGTCTCACATTGTTTGGGAGCAGTGGAACTCAGGACTGTCCCTTGGGCTGTTCTCCTGGTTACTCCTCATGGGTGGGTGGGAGGTAGATAGGAAAGTTTGTCCTAGGCCCTAGAACAACCTCAACCTGTCTCTTTGCAGAAACCAAAGCCGCCTTTGGCCTCTTCTGAGGGCCCAGCGGTGCCATCCCCATCGCCCCAGAGAGAGAAGCTGGAACGTTTCAAGCGGATGTGCCAGCTGCTGGAGCGGGTGCCTGACACATCATCTTCCTCTTCAGACTCAGACTCAGACTCCGATTCATCAGGCACATCGCTGAGTGAGGATGAGGCCCCCGGCGAGGCCCGGAATGGGCGACGGCCAGCCAGGGGCAGCTCTGGCGAGAAAGAGAACCGTGGGGGGCGGCGGGCTGTGCGCCCTGGTAGTGGGGGACCCTTGCTCAGCTGGCCCTTGGGCCCGGCTCCACCACCTCGGCCTCCACAGCTGGAGCGGCATGTGGTACGCCCCCCTCCTCGAAGTCCTGAGCCTGACACACTGCCTCTGGCTGCTGGATCCGACCACCCTCTGCCCCGGGCTGCCTGGCTTCGTGTCTTCCAGCACCTTGGGCCCCGAGAACTGTGTGTCTGCATGCGAGTTTGTCGGACTTGGAGCCGTTGGTAAGTGGCTGGGCAGGCCCGAGTTCCATTGCTGACACCTTCTCACTTGCTGTGTGGTCTGCAAAAGGTAGCTAATGCCCTCTGGGTCTTGTACTTCTACAGTGTGTCATAGTATATACTTTCATATTTGCTGTGTGCAGGTTGTTCTGCACTTAGGAACTCTCATCCCTCACAGCAGTTTCGTAAGGAGGATATTAGTCCCCCAATTGAAATGAAGCTCAAGGCCAAGGTCATGTGGGAAGGAAAGTGGCAGAATTTGAACTTAAGCTCTATAGTTCCATTATCCTTCCCTTTAGTAATAGCTGTTTATATTGAGTGGGTAATATGTGCTGAGTATATTGTTAAACATTGTAATGTGTGCTGTAGCATGTTACCTCACTTTTCACGCTCCTTTTTCTGGGGACAGTTAATTGATCTCAGCATATAAGAAAGTCCTTCATGAGGGTGACCCTTGCCCTAAGGTAACTATATGTGTACCTTCCAGTGCAGTCTCCACTCACCCCCATTGCCTCCTAGACCTTGGTCAGAAATTTCTGTCATTCTCTCAAGCCTCTTGTCTTTTTCTCTGATTGGGCTCCCAACAGGATTTCTCCTTCTGTCCATCTCCCAGCACTCTGTTCCTCCATCGCAGTGCCTGGAGGCCTTCAGACTGCTGACAAAGCTTCATTCATTTACTTATTTTCATGTCTATTAGTTGCTGAGGTGGGGATGATTACTGTGTCTATTTTATCTTCATGTCCCCAGCACAAGACAAAGAACAATGTAGATTTTTAATGAGAAAATTCAAGCTCTTTCCCCATGCTGGCTGTGAATTAAGCTTCCTGTTGAGCGTTTCCCAGCTATAAGCTGATTTGTTCCTCATTATAGTAGTGCTGTGAGGGAACAGGGAACACCTGGGGCAGCAGTACAAGTTAGTGACTGAACTCTTAACTCCAGTTTTATATTTGGGGACCAGCTCTAGAGGGCCAGTGTTTGCTTGCTGATCTCTTCAGAGTCCAGAGGACTAGAGTTCAAGCTCTGGAGGCAAATTGCCCGTGGAAGGTTCTTGGTGTTCTAGGAGAAGCTGTATGTCCTTGGGCCAGTTTCTTAGATTCCGCATGCCTGAGTTTCATTATCTGTAAACTCGTGATAGTCAAAGCTGTCACCCAGTGGTTTTATACACTGGGGCACATAAAGAACTGGTCAGAGTACCTGGAAAATAGAAAACGTTCAGGGCCTTGACTGTGACTGTTGTTATAAATTAGTTACAAGTACTTATTGAAAGCCTTCTAAGGGGCTGGGGAGATAGCTCCGTGGCACAAGTACCTGCCTGGCAAGTGCAAGGTCATGAGTTTGAACCCCGGTCCTGCCAAAAAAAAAAAAAGACCTTCTAGTCAGTCTGCAGCGTAGAAGCAGATAGTTAACAGAAGTTACTGGGGATTACTCCCATCCGCATGTATTGAGAAAATGTTTGTGAAGCCCCTTCAAGGCCAGCTCTGCACTTGGCATATGAGACCCAAAACTTGAAAGGACCTGATTCCTGCTTCAGGGAAAGACCTGTACACAAAGCGGAGAGGCTGGACTACACAGTGGTTTCCAGCATGGGCCCTGGAACCTGGCACCTACAGGTTGTGACCTTGGTGGCTAAACCCCCAAAGACCCTAGTTTTCTCTTTTAGTCTGCGATCATTTGAATACTCTGGTACCAGGTGTATGGTGCATGCCTGTCATCCCAGACTAGAGATGCTGAGGCAGAAAGATGAAGGCAAGTTCTAGGCTACTTGGGCTATATGATAAGACTCCGTCTTCAAACATTGATTAAGTTTCTCTCTCTGTCTCTGTCTCTGTCTCTGTCTCTTGTAGCCCAGGCTGGTCTTGAACTCGCACTGATCCTCCTGCCTCAGCCTCCCAAGTGCTGGGATTACAGGCATGTACCACCATGCCTGGCTCTTAAACTTTATTTATGCTATAGCAGGCTCAGCCTGCCCTGGGGGTAGAGCTGGCATAGCATGTGGTGCCAGGGATCGAACTGTGATCCCTGCAGTTACCTAAGCTTGCCTAAGCAGACGCTTCAGACTGCTGAGCTATCTCGCTGGCCCAACATTGATAAAGTTGTAGTTTAGTATCCAGAGAGATTGGCCCCCCACCCCAGAATTTAAAAATGCTCCAGTCTTTTATGTAAATTGGTACCAGAATTTGTATTTAACCTGTACACATTCTCCCATATCCATTTGTTTTTTGAGACAAGCTTGGCTTTAAACTCACTATATTGCCCAGGTTGGCCATAAACTTGTGGCAATTCTCTTGCCTCAGGCTCTCAAGTACTGAGATTATAAGCAGATGGCACCATGCCCAGATCTCCCATATGCTTCAAAAATCCCTAGATAACTTGCGATACCTAACATAAATGCTATGTAAATGATGAGTACTGATAAGAGTAAGAACCAAAGAAGATCTGTGTATGTTCAGTATAGATGCAGGTTTTTTTTTTTCTTTTCTTGCTTTCTTGCAATTGTTTTGGTATATTTTCTTCTTCCTCTCTTCCTTCATTCATTCAAGTTTTTTTGGTAGGGTTGGTGAGGGAAGCCGGGTCGTCACACATGCTAGGTTAGTGCTCTATTTTAAGAGATGGTCTCACTAAGCTGCCCAGGCTGTGCTTAAACTTCCAGTCTTGCTGCATTAGCCTCCTAAATAGCTGTCAGAATATTTGAGTATGTCTAATCTATACATCATGGCAGATATGGAACCCATGAATGCAGAGAACCAATTGTATTTACTTGATGCAAATTAAATTCGGTAGTCCCACAAAATACTTAGCACAGTGCCTGAAGGGTACAAAATGCTCAATAAACTGGTGCTCTTCAGGGAGAAAGGTGAGGGTAGGGCACAGCAGGGGCCTATAAGGACCATAGTATGGTACAAATAGGTTTTGCCAGGTTGGCCATGGTAGCAGATGCAATGGAGTGGGGTTATGGTTGAGTTTTTTCATTTCTTTTTTTTTTTTTGGGGGGG